>BPLR01010548.1:0-45966 GCA_021605095.1 Caerostris extrusa | reverse complement strand
AGTTACGTATTGCTTCCTCCTCAAGAAAAATATATTATTTTATTTTAAGTCAAAACATTAAGATTTATTTATTAGCAAAACTGGGAAAAAAAAAAAAACTAAATACTTTTTTTCTTCTGAAATAATTTGGAATTAAAAAAACTTCCTTAAATGAAAAAATAAGTTTCAAAAGTTGTGAAAACTTTAACTTAAGTACTTGTCTAACTTTGAGACTCAAAATACAAAATAACCTTTAATTGTAATGTTTTTACACTTATCTGAATTTTATAATTTGTTTTATAGTTACAAGTTAAATATTTTATTTTATAATTCAAAATCTGAATAAATATTTCATTCATGTTAAACTTAGTTTGCGTGAGTTATTTTTTTTATTATTCTGCAGGTTATACCTAGGAGTGATCTTTATGTGTCTCTTTTTATCTCTTTTGTAACAAATTGTGTAATTATTATATTAAAAACTGTATTTTATAAAATCAAAGATAATTATGCTGATTGTTTACATCTGCCTGATAGAAATAGAAAGGATGGCAAAAAGACATTGTGTGGAAATTTTTTGTGAAAACATTTATTATTAATATCTAATATCAATTTTAAATTATGTATACTGAATCTCATTTTGAATTTTTAGGTACTTGTATATCAGGGCATGTCAACTTGTTTACACTACCAAAGGGCACTCTTAAGTAATATACACAAAATTATAGGCTTCATACATACAAAAATTTAATAAACAAGAAGCAATTTTTTTTTTTATTATTATCATTACCATTGCACAAAATAAAATATCCACATTGAAATCCAGCCTTCATACAAAGTTTGGAAAGTAAATTTTTCAAATTTATGTTATTTAAATAAAATCATATTGATATTTAAGAGACTTTATGATGATACACAGTTAAAAAATGCTTAATTATTTATAACATTGGGAAATCATTCAACTGACAAATAGTCATAAAATTTTGGAACTCCCACGTCCATATTTTTGTTGTAATATATATCACACTAAAATAAAATATATAAAATCACACTCAAATTTCAAGTAATACTTGTTGCAAATTCAAATTTTCGATGTCAATCAATAAAGGTAAATAAATTTGTAAAATTTGATTTCTTCACATTTAAATTCCAAAGATCTTCATTCATTTTTTCTAATAATTTAATTTTATTCATATAGAATGAAAATTTCAGTTCCATTTATTTTTGTAATAGTACTAATCAACATTTAAAATGATAAAAATATTTAAAATGAAATATGTTTTCTGTTTGAATTAGTTTTATCTGAGTAATAATTTCTGTTTGAAAACTTAATACCGTCAAATAACAAGATTTTACCTGGAAGTTAAAGATTAATTCTGATTAAGGTGATATATCATCATCATTGGCCCAACAGCCCAGTGTGGCCAAGGCTGCTCCACCTGCTGGCAGATTTCGAGACAAGAGATGTTTTTCTTTTTTTACAGGGTAGGGTTGTCAGCTCTATGCTCAACAGTCTTGTGAGACCGGGACCTGCGGCTTAAAGTGGATTCCAAAACCATTACAAATATCCATGTCACCGCCTGACTCGAACCCGAAACCTGTGGTACCGAGCACCAGGGCGCTAGCCACTTCGCCATTCAGGCCCCTAAGGTGATATATACCAGGTGAAAAGGCAGGTCCTTTCATCCATTTATTAATATTTCATCCATCCCATATTCTTCATTCAGAATTTTCCGATCTCTAAAAATGTAAATTCGCCCATTATTTCGCATGTGGCAAAAATTTAATTGCATATAATTATAAATTTTCAAAACTAAACTAAGGGAATTATTAAAACTTTTGTTGCATACTATTGTGTTGGTGGACTGCAAATATATTCTTAAGGAGACATGTTGGTTATATGTTATAACTAAATCTTATTGATGGCCATTTTACTTGGCAATAAAATGAATGCATAAATCAGTTATCCAAAGTATTAAATTCTCTACTAAACAGACTTAGTGTTATTGTATTAAAATCATAAACAAGTGTATTTATTGTCTCTCTTTTTTATATATATATTTTAAGAGACTTTGCTGAATATAGTTGGTATAGCCGAATGCTCAACAAATAGGTAAAAATTGAGACACCAGCGAAAAAATGAGTAAAGTATCATTTTTCTTTTAAGTAAAAATATTCTTACTTAAAAAATAGACACAAGATGCTTCATTATTTTGACAAAAACTGAAAGCATTATCAAAAGTGTAAAGATTCCCACAGGTTTTCAAAAAAAGCAGGTTGTAAATATTAGAATATCTCTAATAGTAAATACATTTATTACTTTTAATATTGTCGAAATCATTAAAAAAAAATTAGAGGAAATGTGGTTACTAAAAATTTTGAACTATAGAGTTTTCATAGTACTTTATTTTGACATTTTTGTACAAAAATTTTCTTTTGAAATGGTTCCTCGGATATTCTTAATCCGTGGATTATATATTAAAACTTTAGAATTTTACAGTGAGGATTATAGGCTGTTGATTTTAATTTGCCAGTTCCATAAAATCAGTTCTGTGTGTCTATGCCATCTAAAAATGCTTTTGTCATTTTTAGATGGCATAAAAACATTTGTTTAAAAAAAATGTACTGTTTTCTTATAGCATAACGAAAGACCCATTTGAATGATGGATGGGTAGACATTTACAAAATTGCAGCTTCATATATGGTGTGTGTATTAGTGGATGACAAAGATCTAGAATGAGATTATAGATCAGAACTAAAAGGCTTTACTGAAGCCCAAATAATAATTAACTGGGATACTGATCAAGATTTCAATCTCTGAATCAGATATAGATTAGTAATCACTGTGAAAATATTTTTATTTTATGTAATTTGCTATCAAAAATGAAATGTTTAAACTGAGCACATGCAATTAGTTTTTGCATCATGGGGATAAAAATAGAATTTGATTGGTATGTGGTATGTTAAAGAACAGGCATGAATTATCATGTTGCTGCAACTGCATATATATATCTTATATTTTTTCATGCCAAAATTAATGCCAGTAAATTATATACATTGCAGATTATGTGCAGAAAATTACAGTAATTGCGAAAATATCATTAATGTTCAGTTATACGTAATGCAGAATTCTCATGTTCTCCAGTGTGTAAAAAATATACAATTTCGAGTTATTTGTTTCTATTGAAAATGTTTGTATTTATATTTGATCACCATATATTTACACTCAAGAGCCAAAACATTATGACCACCCCTACATTTTGCAATGAACTCGCCTGGATGACATGGAAGGCACGTGATCAGGTGGAAGTGGTATTTAACTGGTATTGAGTGGTGGTATTAATCCATGCCAAAGGCGGGTTGAAGCTGTGTTGCGCTTCCAAAGGTGGGCCAACTCGTTACTGACAGGTGGTCATAATGTTTTGGCCTTGAGTGTATATTTAAGAGGATTTTAAGTTGTCTTAATGCATGATTTCTGATTATTCAAATAAAAAAATTATGTTATTTAAAAATAGAATCTGAATAGAATAGAAAACTAATTAACATTTTTTTTTCAGCATCCTGAATCTAAATCCATGTCAAGAAATGCCAATACAGCTATTGTGAAAGCAGAAGAATTGAAAGCTAGCCTTTTAAAAAGGTAAGCTTATTTTTCCCTCAAATCATTCAAAAATTTTTTATAAATTTCAAATTTAAGCAAGGGATTTGATATACTTATTTATTTTTAACTTGATTTTTAGGTATTCTATTCTTGAAGAAATAAATTGCTTAGCAGAAAATAAAAAGAACGATATAATCACATCTCGTCAAAACAATAAAACGGGAGGTGATAAAGTCCCCAGAAAAACTCTTGACAAAGTTACTCCTGATAAAGAATTACCTAGAGTTGAAGGTAAATTTCTTATAAAATTTTCAAAATATTATTTTAATAAAGAAATTTCAAATTTGGTTATTACTCTATTTTGAAATTTCTTTTCTTTTGTTTTTTCAATTTCTTTTTACTTTTCTTGTGTATGGATCACTTGGAGCAAAGCTTTTATATTATTATAAATGCAAGCTTTATTCTACTGTCACACTCACTGTCAGCTACAGAAAGAAAAGAAAAAAGTAATTGAAAAGAATAGGAAAATGTTTTAAAATCATATTTTATAAATGCAATTCTATAAATTTATAAACCAAACAATTATCATACCTTAAAATTTGGATTAATTAATTGTGCTCAACTAATGTTTCCTTTTAAGCAATTTCCTTTTATTTAGGACAAACTAATTATTCACGATAATGTACAACATAGAAATTTAGAATTCATTAAACACTAAACAAAATCCATGGAAGTTACACTTGAATCTATAATTTTATCATCTCCTTATAGGTATGAAAATTTTTTATTTGGTTACTTAATAAGATAATAAAATCAAAATAACCTCATTAATGAATTAAAGAACAAACTGCTAATAAATATTATTTACTTTCATTGTTTTTAAAAAAAGACATTTTCTCACTATTCAAATGTATGTTTAGTGATATAATATAGAAATGAAGGCTTATTTTCAAATAATATAATTTGATTTGAAAGGTAAAGTTTTCGAATGAAAATATGAATATATGTTTAACAAATGACAAATTCATTGTTGCCATCCATATATGTACAGAACCTATAAAAATTTTAAGTTATCCAAGTAATCGAGGCATAGTGAATTTAGTAATAAGAAGTAAATTTAATTTTGTTCAAATGGCTATGTTAGTGAAAGTCATCAAAAAAAAATTCTAATTTAATGGCTTGATCATGATGGAAAAAAAGCTGCTTTATTACTGTTGTATAAATATATTCTAAAAATGTAAAGTTTCTCACAATGAAATAAGTAGGTCACTAAATAAATAAAATATTTTAACATTCTTTCTGACTAAATCTATTATATTTAAAATTCTTACTGTGTGATTTCTTTTTTTTTTTTTTCTTAAACTTTTTAATTATTTTAAAATAACAATTAAATAGCGATCATATTTTATTACATTAATTTGTTACTATATTTTTAATATTGTAAAATATCAATTAAATAGCTATCATATATTTAATTTATTAATTTATAGTTACTATATTTTCTACAATATTTATAATTCCACAAAAATCACCTTGTACATGTTTCTGGAAAGTGTTTCTTAAATTGTATTACACTTTTTGTCCTAATTTGATAAAGTACTGAATATTAAATGTAGCAGATATTTGAGAAATTTTTTTAATTAAAAACTAAATTACATTTATCATTTATTTTAAAATATGTTAATTCATTTGTTCAATAATTAATAGTGTTTATTTCAAACTTTTCCCAAGATGTTTTGAATAAATGATGATGTGAAGAAAGAAAAAGGAAGGCAGATTCATTATGATTAAATTGATTTTCCCAATTTTAACTAATACTGAATATATATATATATATATATATATATATATATATTATTTCATATTTTATGAAAATGTTTAAATTGCCATTTTTTTTAAATTACTATTTTGTATCTTTCATTGAAAAATTAATTATCAGAACTATTGTATTAATTTGAAAAATAATAAGATACAATGTACTATTCTAATTCTTATAAATCATAATCATTATGTTTGTGTTGCTTATGAATTCAATATTTTACTTTTCATTATGTTTAAAAGACTGGTTACTTTTATGTAATTATATTTTGTTTTTATTTTTTAATAATATATGTTTTCTTCCAGATATTGTTGAATATTCAATCTCGAGTTCAAAGCTCTTTTCCATTTTGCCACAGTCTAATGTTATTCTTATGGACACTCGTCCCCCTAATGATTTTGCGGAATCTCATATTAAGCTTGGCCAATGCATTAATATACCTCAACATTTACTTGTGCCTGGGTATGTTAACAATTTTTTCCTCTTTTCTTTAATGGTTTTTATTTCTGAAATTTAAACAATGTATATAAAAATTATAATTTTTCTGACTCAAAATTAGTTTTTTTCAAATACTAACATAATATAAATCATTACATTTAAAGGATAATATTAGCCCTGATTAGTATAATTTATTTTTCATTCAGAATAGTGAAAATAATCGTGTTTTTAAGTAATAATTAATCGAATTAACCCCTCATATTTAGCATTTAAATAATTAAATAACTTGATCATTTATTTCTGATGAATGAAATAAATTTAAAAATTAAATGTATCATTTAAATTAATGTCTATAAAGTTTAGCAGAAATTACTACATAATTGCTCGTAATTTTCTTTTTACCTACTTTTTACATTGATTTTAATATTTTCGTTTGAACACCTTATTTTTAAAATCGCTGTGCTTTTAGAAGATCTTTTAAGAATATTACATATTATTAGATTTTGCTTAAAATGTACTATACATATATTGCATTTCTACAGAGGTTTTAATATTTTTAATTGATCATTGACTCTATAATTGCTATGCCCTTCATTTAAATAATAATACTGCATGATTTGAATAAGTCTTTTATTTCACAGGACGACTGCTATGAAGCTTGAAGGGGATCTTCCACCAGAATCACTTGGAAAGTGGTACAAAAGAGGGGAGGCGGACTATGTCATCTTAATTGATTGGGACTCTAAAGATGAAACGTCTCATTCGTTACATATTGAATCATTAAAACAAGCTATGTCCAAGGTGAGCCGATAAATTTATATTTGATCTATTTCATATTTTGCTCATTAGCATGTACAAATTAAAACAAACATTTGAGTAGCAAGAGATCATTTTCTTATTTTCCAATATTTTATCAGTATTATTAAATATTCACTTCAATTAATGTTTTTAAAGTTTGCCATTCAGTAGTCATATATAATTATACAAAATAAATTTTTATAAATGAAACATTTTTTTTCTAAATAAATGGGCATTAAGCAATTTATGTTCTTTGTTATTGAACATCGGCGGACCTCACACACCACTTATAAACCAATCTAATTAATATCTCACAAACAGCCCAGTAAAGTGTGGGGAAGAGGGAAGACAGTACCTTCCAAGATTAATTTTAGGGTTAACTCACTACATTTGTGTGCCATGTAAGAAAATCTAGAAAACTCCCGACAGCTTGACTATTGATATAAGATGCTTTTACATGTACTGCCAAAATCACCATCGAGTCACTTTGTTTTTGAAAACGTTTTGCTAGCTGCACATGTTGCCACTGGGCGACAAGTCAAGCAAGTAATTTGTGTTCAGTGTAAAAATGGAATAAACAGTAAGATATATTCACTCATAAAGAAAATTTGAAATTGGATACTAAATCAAAAAGGCATACCAGATTTAACATACAATAGGTTGATGAAATGTAATTAAATAAATTACTTGCCTGTAAAGCAATGTTACTTTTCTTCTATAAATTTTTTTTAATGGGTAGTTAATAAAAAAAGGGCTTTAAAACAATTTGTGCATTAAATTTTAAATGAACGTTTAGCTTTTAATAAAAACTAAACCATAAAAATTTAATTTTAAAACTGAAACAAAAGTATTTTTTTAAAATATTTTGGTTATTATAATATTTTATACTGTTTTAATCCACATGCACATAAAAATATAAAACTACAGCATTGAAAGTTAAAATAGGTCCATTATTTAAAGAAAAAAAAGTGGAAAATAATTACTTAATAACTGTTATTTTTACATTTGAAAAGGGAACATTTTAATTACAAAATTTTTTTAAGTTACTTGACATTTTATGATTTTTTTTTTTTTTTTTACATTTTATAAAATATTGTAGACTATACAAATTATTAAATATGATTTTTGCTTTTATTTAATGTGATCAAATGTTAATTACTGTGTTTCTAATGAAATATTTAAATTATTGTTCTGGTTTTTTTTTTTTGGGGGTTCTGAAATTATAATTATATTTATCTGTAATTTACTTCTTTTTTAAAGTGGGATCAAAAGTGCACATTAAAAAAACCTCCAATGATTTTACAAGGTGGATACAGAGATTGGATGTTAAAATATCCGCAGTATACTACTCAAGCCTTGAATTTCAATTCAATGGGAGATTTTAAATCTCAAACTCCTACAGTAATAGCTGATGTTTCTGGTACAGTAGAAATATTATTATTATTATTATTTTTTAATTTCTGATAGCATTTTAAAAATAAAACTTTTAAACTATCTGTTAAAACCAAATAATTTCACATTTATTGATTAAAAATAATTATGCCAAAATCTTTATTTTTTTTATTAAACACCTAATTTTGATAAATAAATTAAAAACTACTGTGATTAATATTCTATTTAATTATATTTTTAATTGGGATATTTTGTAGAGATATGTTTTTTAATGTTAATTAATATTAACTTAAAAGAGAACTTTCTTTCATCAATATCTGAATAAACCTAAATGTAAACTAAAGGCCTACAAAAGATTTTTAATGATATTCTAGAATAAATTTAGGTTTTTTTTAAAAATAATATCACCCAATAGTAATATTAGATAATCAATAATTATTTTTTTTGTGTTTTATGTACAATATATAAACTGGTATATGCTCATTAAATGTGTTCACAAAATGTGATGCTTTGTAAAGATTTTTTCATATTAGCTTCACAACTGCAAATTATGAGAATTATAAGGGAAAAAAAAATTTGAAGGTATAAATAAAGTGTTTATATGGAGATTGATTTGATCTTTTATTGCATGCAAACTTATATTAAAGGGAGAAAAAATATTGCATATTAAGTATACTGTTGAAATTTTCTCCTTGAAAACTTTTTTTTTTTTTTTGTTTATATTATAAACAACAATTTTGTCATTGTCACATTGTTTATTATAAAAGACTTATTTTAGTAAGGCCTATAAAACTTAAAAACCTGTTATTCCCTTATGCATAACCTAAAGAGTCCTTATTTCTTTTTTACACATTCAGAACTCATAAATGTAAACAAATATCATCATTATGTGTGAAATTAATGATTAATTTCATTTTAAATTTAATTTATGTTGAATTAGGAAATAAAATAGGTTGGATAAAATTTATTCATATTCTAATAAAATGTGAAGGAAGACTGCACATTTCAGAAAATTAAAATCAGACCTTTAAAAAAGGGGGGGGCGTTAAATATATCGATGTTAAGAACATAATCTAAGTTTCACAAATGAAAATTATGAATTTTTTATGCTAGAGTTTAAAAAAATAAATAATTATTTTTTAAAATATAATAAATTTTCTCAGATTTTATTTATAACATTCACAAAAATTCTAGAATTTTTAAAAATATGTGGTGGCAATTCAATTTATATCTAAATTTGCGCTTTTTTTAATTATACCAAACAAAAAAGTTATAAGATATTCTAAATTAGTTTTTTAAGAGTTGATGAATAATTGCAACTAAGTCATGTGCAACTGATTTCATTATATTCTATAATCAATAAATATTTTAAAATGTCATTATATCATTAGATTTTTTTTTTTCACAGGTGTTGAATACCCAAGCCTTGATGAACCAGACAGAATCAATTCAGCAAATAAAGAAGATTTCAACAGTCCTGGAATGCTTTTTAAGAAATCTACAGTTCCACCTGCAATTCCAAATGGTTCTATAACTCCAAGCACACTGAATGCCAGAAATAGTATGTCGGCTCCCATAATTGATAGAAAATCAAAACCTACCATCGATAGATCAACAAAAACATCTATTGGAGAACGCAAGAATCTTACTATCTCTACATCAAACCAAAATTTCACTGCTGATAAGAACTCTCCTTCTGGGATTCAGAGTTCATCAAAAATAAATTCTGCTGATAAAACAAACTCTATGTCAAATGCTGAAAAGGAGCTAACAAATTCCTTAAATGAAGAATCATCATTGGCAAAAGAAAATCTGGAGCTTGCACAACAACAGTTAACTAAAGAGCAAGAGTTTGAAAAACTGCGATTACGAAAAGAATTAGCTGCTGAAGAAAGTTTGAGGTCAGAGATACAGAAGCGCGAGGAATTCTTGTCTGAGTCATTGAAAAAATTGGAGATAGCAAGTCAGGAAAAAGAACGTGTTTATCTGAAGATAAAAGAAGAAAATCTCAAATTGATAAAAGTGAGTAATTTATGGCATAACATTTTAATTTCTCTGTAAACATATTAAAAGCTTAATATTGTCACTTGCAATTCATAATAAACTTTTATTTTCGATTAATTTAAAAGTAATAAATAAGTGGTACTTTAGTATACACAACTTATTATGTTGAAATCATTTAAAGCTTATTTTGTAACATTCCTAGCATTCGATTCCACAGCGAATGTTTAATGCAATATCCAATATATTTATACTGTAAAGAATTATAGAATTTTGCTGGTATATCTTACAGAGAATTAAAGATGGTTAAAAGATTTTTGTTCACACAATTTTTAAAATGAAAGCCTTTTCTGTAACATTATTTGCCTTGATATATTTTTAAAATTCTTGATAATGTATTTATATATAAAAAAACATTTATGCTGTATTGCAGTACTTATCTTTGTTCTTATGCCTCACTATAAATTGATAAAAGAATAAAAAATATTTTAGTATGTGCATCTTATAAGAGGGACAAAATCATAAAGCTTAATGTTTATCCTGCTTAATTTTTGTAGTAAATACTCAATATTTTCTCCAAATAAATAATATTTATACTGTGAAATTAATTGTAGTAAAAGGATAGAATTTAAAAATTGATTGCTCAGTTTTCTATATTGTTGATGATACAAGAATTATTACAATGTTTTGATAATTATAATATATATGCATTGGATATATAAAAAGTCATTGAATGTGTAATTTTTTTTTTTACATTATAAAATGTTTTATATAAATTTATTATAATGACCCATATGTTTACTCAAAATTAGAAGTAACAGCATTCTTCAAATAAGTGTGTTTGAATACATTAAGGCAAATAATTAAAGTGTGATAAAAAAAAAAGGATAAACATAAATATCACTAACTTATATATTTATAAATACTTTTATATTTCTAAGAATATCCCTTACCTTTATTATAGTATTAAAAGCAGATCTATTATTTATTCACAAATAGTAAAATAAATTATAATTTTAATTAGACTTTGTCAGCTTCGTATATTTAATAGGTTTTTCATTATCAAAATAATATAGTTATTGTTTTTACACTAGTTTCCAAAAATTAAAGAAAAATAATTAAATTACATTGCAGTTACGCAGTCAAAAATAAGTAAATTTTTGTAGGTGTTTTTGTAAGTAAAAGCTTGAAGAAATTAAAATTGAGAAATTCCACGATAGTTTTGCTTTTAGGTATGAGCCCTTGAAAGCGTTTATGTGAAGAATTATGATAGCTAGTTGTTGGGTGATTAGAAGCAGTCCTATGTAGCAATATGGTTGAATCTGAGCCTTTATGTAATTCATAAACAGTAATGCATTTCTAAGAACAGAATAAGATTTTAGAAGGTACAGTTAAGAAAAACCTAGACCTGCAAATACCACATATGTTAGCCATTTGCATCTAACTGCTAGATATACTGAAACATCCCCTCTTGGATGTTTGCATGTTGCATCCACTGAATAACTGATATGCAGATCATCAAGGCATAAAAGGCTTCATGTTACATAGTTATATGCAGAGTATCCAACATTTTGTGTACCACTCAACCAAAATGAAAGATCTAATTAGACATGCATACATGCCAAACGAAGTGTAAATGAATGGAGGTATGCACTGTTTATTGACGAGGCCAGATTTTGTTCGCTAAATCACTCAAAAATATTGGTCTTGCATGAACTGGGAACCTTTTGTTATCCCAGTTGGACAGATTTGCTGAGTCCACTGTATGTCTTTGGATAGGCTGCACTGGCCTGCATATTATTCCAAGGGCATCTTTGCTGCTGAGTTATATAGAAAATTATATTCTTCATCCAATTGTCATCCTTACACTGGTGGTGATGTTGATTTTTTTCATCTGCCAAAGCAATAATAGCTAGACACACAGAGCTCAATTGGTGTAGAATTACCTTTATTAGGAGACTAGACATGGCAGTGCATACTCTGTACTTCAACCCAATTTAGTATACTTGGGATGCTCTAGAAAGGGGTATTTGTTATATTCTACCTACGCACTGCTACCATACAGGATCTTCAAACTGCCTTGATACAATAATTTGTTTTATCAATTATTTGCTTTATTTTTTGTTGTTGTTCGTAATTTTGTGAAGCTCTGTTTAATTGTTTTTGCCAAATTTTATTAAATTCAAATGTATAAAAATTTCAGAAAACTTGTTTTTTCTGAATTTTTGGAAACCAGTGTATATATATGATGGCTTAGTACTGAGATTACTTTCTGTTTCTCAAAATAAGTTAATATAAAATTCAGTGAATGCTAAAATGTTGCTAACAGAATTATTCTCATAAAAAAATTTTTTTGAAATAGGAGTTTATATATTAATTATAAATATGCAGGTTCAATTATACTTTTTCTTTGTTTTAACCTAATTGTTAGTTGCAACAAGCAAATTAAATATGACTTTTTACTACAACAATGTTGATAATTGTTAGATTTAAACAATAAAATTTTATCACAAAATCTAAAATTTATTTTGGCAGAGTCATGAAAATGTGCAATAAATGAAACAATTAGGAATATTAATTAGAAGCCTAAATATTAAAATGACAGTGGATGCTTTCTGTTTACATTAAAAATATTTGGAAGAAAAAGCGGTATTGATGCCTACAATTAACCTTATAATGTATGCTTAAAATCTTTCATTACTTCTAAAGAAATCTAGCAATCAAGTTAAACTATAGATTTCTTATTTAATGACTATTTAAATATATTTAAATTATTTTATAAATATATTTATGTTATCTATGTATAATATATTGAGAAAAAGATTATTTTAGAGCAGCTGTCTTCAGATTTTGCCAATCAGTTTTCATCAAAAAGACTAAATATTTAAACAGTAAATTATACATTAAATATTCATACAGTCTCATTGAAAAATTAGTCTTATTGAATTGGAGATTAATTCTGTACCTTTTGATATATCATGCATTGGATATTTTTTGCATGTTTTTTGGGATGAAAAAAAATCTGTAACTTTTAGAAAGTCACCCATTACATTATGCTTTATTGTCTTTTTCTTTGTCTTCTGAAATGTGCTATTTAACAAGAGGGTAAAGGTTTTTATTTATAGAACTTGGTAAATATTAAAAAATTATGAGGTTCATGGAAATTACTCAATTAACTATGGAAATCATTTTAAAACAGCAATTTTAAACTTTGCTTTGGTAAACCTTAGGATCCCATATCTCAAGGTTTAACAAAACAAAGTTTTTAATTGCTGTTTTCAAATGACAATTAAACAGAAACTAAAAGCCGAATTTCTTATTGCCATGAAATATTGATAATTTTTTTCTTTATCAATCTTAATTTTAAAATTTTTAACAAAAACCAAATAGTATATGATTTAAAATTATCTTTTTTGTCAAGTGTCTCTCACTTTAATACCTTCAAATCATTGTGAAAATTATAAAATATGGTAAAGAGATTGATAAAAATCACAAAATGGGCTGTTGGGATGTGGTATCAAAAAAATCTTTTTGCCAAAATGCGCCTAGTAATGAATTGCAAAATTCCAACTTGGGGCATTTTTGCAATTTGGCTAATGGATTTTTTTATTTAATTTTATCAAGTATATAACTGAATAAGAACTTTTCTAAATATGATTTGCTAGGGGTTTCTTTAATATATCAAATTATTTATATTAAAAATTATTAATGTGAAAGGGTGAATTTTTATTTATTATTATTATTTGCAGATATAATTAGAGGACAAATAAAGTTTATTATGCATTGAAAATTATCTTTTAAGTGAAATTTTACTTTAATTTTTACTTTTTTACTTAACAAATTTAGTTTAGGTGTATATTTACTCTTCATCTAATAAATATATTTATTATTATTTAATTTGCTTACATATTCATTATTTAATTTATAATTTAAATGTAGGACTTATAATTAAGTGATTTTTTTAAGAATTTTGTTTACTTTGTTTTTCATGAACTTTTTCTTTTGTGTAAGCTTGAATTTGATACTTTTCCACATAATAAGTTTGTCAAATTTTGGGCAATAAATATTGTTTATTTCATAGATGTTATTATAATTCAGTGTTATCAAAGAACAAACAATTTTTCTTATTTTTTCTAGAAAAGAATAACTTTGTTTTTACTAAGAAAAATTTTTATTCTCATACTAAAAGTCAAATATTGTATTCTGTTGATTTTTATACTCAGGATTTCATTTTCATAATTTTTTTAATCTAAAAATTGATTCTAGAAGTGTTTTAATTTCAGAAATTAATTTTGCTTTCATGTATAAAGTATAATGAAATAAGCATTATTTTTTATGTAAGCATTGTAATGTTATTTTTTAATGCAAATATTTTCTAATTTTATAACATTAATTTAAATAATAATAATAATAATGATAGTTTATATATATTTTTAGTTACTTGATGAATCAAATTCAAAAAATAAAGAAAATAAAGAACTTCAAAAAAAGAAATTAGAAGAAATAACCCAGACAGAAAATAAACAGAAGAAAATGCAAGAATATGTGGAAAAGTAAGAAGAAATTAAGTTTTAACTGTTATAAAGTGTTTAACTCTTGTACTCCTGTGATATAGTTCTTATTGGCATTTTTAATGGATTCTGAATGTTCCTATTTTAAATCCAATGAAATTCTGCTTATTTCCAAAGATATAACTACTTTCAAAGTTAGTTTTACTTTTTGGATCTGTGTTGGTACCATTCTACTAATACTGCTTTGAGTACGCCTTCTATTATTACTGCTATTAATACATCTTTCCTTTATTTCATTCATTAAAAACTACTAAGCAAAACCTATTTAATGCCCATATTGTGAGAATGTTTTCTATCCATTAGCACCTGTATTACACAAATGACAAATATTTACAGATTGAAGTGTGTTTTTCTGTCATTGAAAACAAAGTTTCTCCACTTTATTTGCATATTCATTTATTTTTAAACAAAATTCTGCTCTTAATAAGTTAGACATATAATTTTATAAAGCAGATTTCATATTATAATTAGATGTAAGACCTGTAATTTAAAGTGAAGTCCTATTTATAAAAATACTTTTATTTCATTTTTCTTGAACTTTTTACTTTTTGTCAACTTCAATTTATTACTTTTTTTTCTACCTGAAGCAATTATTGTATCATATCTATATGTTAGTTAACTGTAGCAATAATCTTGTTAAAATTAATATTTGTGAACTAAAACAAAAAAAACTTTAAAATATAGCTAAAAGCTTAGAATTATTTTCAAAACTTCAACATAAAAATTTTAGTGTTATTCTGTAAAAATTGAAATTTATCTTTTCTTCAACACAAAATAATAAAAAAATAGAAAATTTTGTTTTTATTTTAACATTTTTCTAAATAAAACAGTAAAGTTTGTATATTTTTATGGGATTTTTCAGATTGCGTGAAGAAAGAAAGAAAAAAGAACTTTTAGGAAAGAAAAAAGCAGATTTAGCAAAAACTGATGTGATACCCAGAGAAGTAGTTTCAGCAAATACTGGTTTGAAAAGAAATCTTCCTGATCAAAACTGTAAGTATTTCAAATATATAATAGTTTTTTTTAAATAGAATTTTCTGATGCTTTCGTAACACACTTCCTTGATGAAATTATTTTTGGCTTATGTTTTTGATAGTGGTGATTTTGTTAATGTCTTCTTGGCCATATATTAAATATTATGTATATAGTATTGTGCATTTATTTTATTTATTGACAAAAAGTCATAAACTAAATTAAATTTTTTAAATTTTTTTTTTTGTTTACTGCAATCATTGTTATTATAGCATTTGGGCATTTTATTATCCCATATATTATTATTGTACTGCAGAAAAATAAAGTGTGATGGTTTGCTGAAAGTAAATCAGAAACTTTAATTTAAACTAATTGATAATAGTAATCTCAAACCATAAAAAAATATAAATTAAAAAAAAAAACTATCATGTAAAATATAATATAGTTAATACTTAGTTATACTTACGATACCTTGCGACAGTTGTGCCAATAAAGAGCACACGCGCCAACCACAGCTACAGATTTGCCGGTTTTTAAGTGGCACCAAGCAATTTTATTGGTTTGGTAACCTAGTAGCTGTTAGATTAGCGACACTTAAAAGCCGCCAAGTCTGTCGCCAAGGTACCGTTAATACGTAAGTACCAAAATATATAGTACTTTGTCATACCTGATTCTAGCAGCTTGGCTATTTTATTTTGTAGTACTATGAATTGCATTGCCAATGATGCACTTCTGTTCAATATGTTTTGCCTAATAAATCTAGTTCCTCTATATTTGCACCAAGTTTCTAAACATCTTTAAATGTTTTTTTTGTCCTCTTGTTCCTACAAAAGCTTTGAAAAAAACAGTACAATTTCGAATTGACATGATTGAATGTTCAACAGTTGTATAAATCTGAACTTATATCTTTTCATTTGGATATATTGAGAAGAAAAGAGCACTCTTCAATCTGTTCATATTCAGAACTACAACAATGTCCGACTTTCAAGCACCAATGTAGTTTTAATGAGGTTACCAAAGATTAATCACTCTAGATAAATATTTAAATGATTATAACAGGTACATTTTTAATGTGTTTACTTATATTCCGAGCCTGTGCAGATAATATAAATATCGGATAAAGTATTTCATCATTCTAATTACTACAAAAATTGAAATTCATTCTTTGAGCATTAATTTAATTGAATTTTCTTGTATTGTTAAAAAGCACAAAAAAATTAATATTGTATAAGGATAACTAAAAAGCAAGTCATGTTAAGCTACCTAATGGCAAATATATATATATACTTGCCATATATATATATATATATATATATATATATATTTGCTATATATATATATATATATATTTGCCATATATATATATATATGAGCATTTCTGTTTAATAAGCATCTTATATCACATTGCTTCTGTGATGTGGATATCTTCAAAAACAATCTTTCCTAAATATATACAAATCTGTGAGTTTTATGCTGTTCTGAAATAAAAACTGATAATTATGATAAACACTGGACAAAAGTGCAAAGAAGGCTTTGTCATGATTTGGAGGCTAAATTTAATAAATGCCATAATCCATATGAAAAAATCTCCAAAGTGCCAAACCAGCAAATGCTGGATTAAAAGGCACATACTGCACATCTTTATTTTGGCAAAACTTATACTGCAAATGAACTATCAAAAGCAATAAAAATCCTACTGCATTCATTAAATAAATTAGTTGGGAAATCATTTGTTACCACTTCCAGATTTATTATAGGTGTCCAAAATTAACAACAAAAAGGAAGAATTTTTTTTTTTTTTGTTTTCAATTGTCATTTGAAACATTGCCCATATATGTCACCAAGCAATTGGATTCAGTTATAATGAGCAAGTATCAAAATTGGTAAATAATTTAAATATTTAAAAAAACCAGGTAAATTAAAAGATTTATTATTTGTGTGTAAAGTTTTAACAGTAGAAAAAAGACAAATCATTCTGTTTAATCATTACATAACAATCAAAAAATTTTATTTATTTCATAATTTCTCATTGCTTCTGTAATCCAAAAGTATCAGTATTTTGTTGTAGGTCCAGTAATTAATTTGTTGTCTTCTTTACGTTTGTTCTAGCTCAAGGTTCTGAATACACTGTACCCCTTTCTCGACAAAGTTCTGCAGATGGCTCAGGTCGTGGGTTAGTAAGATCTCATTCTTCTCCAAATATAGCCCAGATGGTGAACCAAGAAGAAAATACTCAACGAAAAATTCCAGTTGTTGATCGATCTCTGAAACCCAAGTAATTATTATAACTTTTTATTTGTTTCAATTATTTAAAACTTTTTACAGAATTAATTTTCTTAATTTGAAAAAATGAAAGGTATTAATAAAAACACACAATTTCGAAATGTTGTGTGAAAGTTTATTTTTATATTAGTAAAAATAAAAAATAAAAAAAAATGTTATCATATACTGTTAATTTCTATCTTAAAAATTATTCTGATTGGTTGTTGAGAGAACATTAAAACCAATGACTGATCTGCTGCATATATTGTAGAATTTCTGATCTGATTCTATAATAATCTGTTTTTTCAGTTTGTTATCAGTTCTTGTTCAATGACTTATCAACTTGAATATCTTGTGAGTTAACCTCATAGTTTAACTCACAAGATATACATAGTTTAACTATTGTAATAAATTATTCAATATTTTTAATGTAAGTATGTCCTTTCTTATAATTTTTAGATTGAATTTTGAAAATAAATGTGCCATTCAAATAGGGTAATTATTAATGGTGAAAAATTTATAATCTCGTTTCATAGGCCTGCAATTTCAAGTCATCAAGTTAATGAGCTAAACAGAGCCAGATTGCGAAACTTAAATCCTGTATATGGCAATTGTCCAGTAAGTATTCTTAAATAATGATATTAATTAGTAGTGATATACACAAAAAGATTACAATATTGCAATGTAATTTCTGAAAAACTTACTAAACTTTAATTTTACTGAAGAGTATATCAATGTGTTTCAAATAAACAATATTTTTTACAAATTTTTTATGTATACAATGGTAAAACATTATTTTATAAGAGTTAATCAATTTATGCAATAAAGTATTTTTGCTTATTTTCATTATATTACATATTTATATATAGAATCTTTCTAATTTCCTATTATGTAAATGTAAATAAAATATTAAAATTCTATGAATCTTAATAGTTTTCATATATTTTTTGTTTCATATTTTTTAATAAGTTTTATCTTTAAAATTAAATCAAAGATTATGTTATGAAGTATCAAAAATCTGATTTAAAAATGAAATCGCATTTTTAAAAAAATTAATTAAATCACGATATTAGCCATCAATTCAATAACTCTTTGCATTAAGAAACTATTAACATATGTTCATTATTGTATATAGTAAACAATTAGAAAACTTAATTAATATATAATATTAATATTCACTGAAATATTCGTATTACAGGTGAGACCTGCTACTGGCCTAAGAAATTTGGGGAATACTTGTTTTATGAATTCCATTATTCAGTGCTTATCTAATACTATTCCTCTAGCTGATTATTTTACTTCTAGTCAGTATATGGAAGACATAAATCGGTGAGTAAAAATCTACTTTAATTATTAATTGATCTCTGATCTATACAATAAATACAAAATATTTTTGAAATAAGAAAATTAATTATTTATACTTAATATTTCAACCTCAGGTTTATTGTATTATTGGTGAACTGACTTGGAAAAAAAAATCTGAAATCAAACTAAAAGTTGCAAAACTATAATGTCACCAGCAACAGAGAAATTCGCTTATTTTATTTACTGCTTTAAATGCAGTGTATGTATTAAGTTCATGAAATCTTTTCAAATTGCTTTCTGCAAGCAGTTGAGGAATAACAATGTCTTAGTTCAATCTGTTGAAGAAAATATTTTTTAACTTAAAAGAATTGTATTAAAAAAAAAGATTATTGCAAAGTTATGGGTTTCAATCCTGTTTGTTACAAGCTAGTGAGATTAAGGCAATAAATCTCCTTCTCAAAATAATATCTTTAAAAAAAAATCCACTTAAAAAGGGATTCAATTACAATAAGTTTCTTGCAGGTTACATTATATAATAAAGTAAATATAATTTATAGAAATTTTTAGATATCATTATTACAAATTTACTTATATTCAGTCTGACCATGGATAGTGTGGAATGGTAAATGTCCTGTTTAATGACAGAAACTGACAAATCAGATAGACGTGAAGAAAATAGTTTGACAGTTGGTGTGAAATTTTTCATTTAGTTTTTCTTTTAATACCATGTAATTACAAATTTTAATTATTAAAAATTGCAATTTGTATTGCAGTTAATTTCATTAAATGGCATTTCCTTCCCTATGACACCACTCCTTTTCAATCTGTCCGAGTTGCCACTTGCAAATTTCTATACTCGCAGCGGTCAGACTATAAATAGTTTTGTTTGCCATGAATGAGTACATATAATTATGATGATAAGATAACATTCTCATCACATTAGTCATTTGTCTGATTTTATGTATTTCACCTTCTCATTGTTGCAATGGAAAATTCTGGTTCCTAAAGATAAATTAGTATAAATAATCTTAAAAGTTATATAAGTGAGAAATATTAAATTACTTTTGTAGATGATTTAGCTGATTTCACTAATTTTAATTTCAATACCCCTCTAATTAAACTTCAATGAATTTTTTTTTTTCCAAGTTGCTCTTAAAGCAATGGTCTAAGTGGGATCACTTAGCCCTGGGTATAGTCAAAGATGTCGACTCACAATCACTTACGAGTGCATGGGATTGAAAACTGAATATCTAGATTTAGTAAGCACAGCAGCAACTGTAATCTTACTATGTGGTCCTACATACTTGTGTGAAATAACATTTTTGCAATAGCAACAATTAAAATAAAATACAGATATAAATTAGATTTGAAACTAGAATTTCAGATTGCATTATCAAACCAGTTTTCCTTGTATTAAATAAATACAATCACATAGTTCACATTACATTCTCATTGAAAATGTAAGTCCCAAAAAACCCAAAGGAGACCTGACAAAGAGTGAATTAGAAACCTGATCATTTTGGCCAACAAAAACTACTATCAATATTCACTACATGCAGATTGTATAATTAAACCATCATAGTAATCACAATGCAAAAACCCTGAAGTTCCTTACATTCAGACCTCTCAAAAAGAAATTGTTCAAAATCCGAAGTGCACATAAAGCTCAAAATCATCTAAAAAAAATTCAAAAATCCTAAAGTTGA
The DNA here is from genome assembly GCA_021605095.1 of Caerostris extrusa. NCBI lineage: Eukaryota > Metazoa > Arthropoda > Arachnida > Araneae > Araneidae > Caerostris > Caerostris extrusa. The sequence goes on along the minus strand of BPLR01010548.1, from coordinate 25,125 downwards.
ATGGCAAGAACTGCATTGGCAGATAAAAAAATAATGCACAAATTTGTACAAAATATACAATACTGTGAAAGCATGTTGTTAATAAAACCCTGAAAGAAATTGATAAACTCCAATTAATTATAACATCCTGTAGATAGCTTTATCAAGGAATATATGATGTAATTATTTTTGTCTTGGAGGTATGCTATCATAAAAAAATTGGAGATCACTATCTAAAAAAAATATTATTAACAAATCAAAAGCAGCAATTTAATAAAATGTTAAAACTATAGCTTAATTGGGGAAGTATATATATTTGGTGTTTTTCAAAATTCATAAGATAACTTTTAAGATATGTTAATTTTTCTTTTAAAAATATAAATTTAATATTATAATAAATTTTTTATATTTATTTTTGGTTGTTGCAGAGACAATAAAAGTGGCACAGGTGGGGAAGTTGCGGAAGAATTTGCTGTCGTTATCAGGGCATTATGGATGGGACAATACAAATCTTTCTATCCGAAAGATTTTAAAGTAAGAGTCAAAAAAAGTTATTTGTTTATATTCTTCACTTTCTTTGCATTTTATAGACTAATAAATCATGATTGATAGAAAAGGAATGTAAAACTTATTGCAAGTTTATTACTGCTATTTTTTGCCTTGCAGAATACTGTAAGCAGGTGCCTTGCTGTGCTAATTGGAAATGAACAGCAAGATTCCCATGAATTCTTCGTTGTTTTGTTGGAAAAGCTAAATGCCGATCTTAACAGGGTTAGTTGATGTTTTAAATTATTTCATTTTTACTGTATTTAGAAACAAGCTAAATTGATAGTATTACTTATACTACAAGAGAAATGCTTCCACTGAAAATTAAAATAACGTAAGTTTATTTGAACAAAGGGGGAAAAAATTATTTGTTGTGAATTTAATTAATTTGCCTGCTCTGATTTTGCTACATTTTTTAATTTTCTTCAAATTGTATATCATAATGCTTTGTATATCTTGTGTAATCTTAATTGTATATGGTTTTTTAAAAATTTAGAATGATAACTGTAAATGTGTAGACTGAGACAAAATATCACCATGGTGCTTAATTTTCATCCACTTTGCGTTTAACCACATTAATCTCTCATTAAGCAATGACTCTGGTCTTTCAGTTCTTAGTTCTATTTTTTTTTTATGTAATTTTTAATATGTTCTGTTTTTTTTTTTTTGACTAGCCATTGGAAATAAAAGAAAAAACATTTAACCACATTTGCTTTTCTGAATGTGTGTTTGTATATTATTTATGCTTCTTACTGATAATAAAAATCCTGGGTGTTTTTTTTTTTCCCTGTAATTTTCTTAACCTGCAGATTTTGGGGCTTTGAATATGCTGAACACAAATATGAAAATCTCCATTTCATAAAAACAAAATCTCTACAAAAGAGCAACAGTCAGAAAAACTCATTCTGAAGCACTGTTGTATCAAATACAACTGATGTTTTTGTTATCAATATAATTCAAATACAGAATGAATTTAATTCAAGACATGTTTACCATACCTGGACTAGGTCAAAAATGAAATGAGACTCAATAAGTATGATAAATAAAATAGTAAATGAGTTGCATTAAAATAAGAAACTTCCCATAATTTTAAATGAATATGAATGATACAAAACTTCGTAAAGTATCCATTCTAAAGAAAATTCATTTCATTTATAAAAGTATTAATTTTTAATACATTTTTTCATACATTTTCCCTAGAATATGAAATAGTTTTTATATTCCATTAAACTATAACTTAACTTAAATTATAACTTATAGGGCCATAAGTTATAATGCTGCTATTATAATATTAGGTGGTTTTAAAAGCATTTATTCTTTTGGCTTAAAGACCTAATTTGTAATATTTTTATTACAAATATTTTCTGTTTGTCACTTAATTTTTTTTTTTTTTTTCTGTTACCATTAGGAAAAAGTATATTATCCTTTTTAAATATTAATTTATTATTATTATTGTTATTTTTCTTGCGTATATTTCTGAAGAATTAATCATAATAAATAAAGCAGCCAAAACAAAAATCAACAGTGTTCTCACTGAATTTTTTTATTTGAGAGGAAAACATTTATTTGCAATGAAAAATATAATAAATCAAGAAGTTTATTGTAACGGTCAGTTTTCATTTTAGTACAGTGTTAATTTTCTAATGGATTACATATCACATTTGCACAGTATTATAATTGTATACATACATGTGTATAATATATGTATATATACATACACATGTACAAATATGTATATAAACTGTACAAATAATAACTGAAACTCAGTACTGATAAAATTAATAAGCCCAAATACATAACTCTCAATGTACTGTAAAATCTAGAGATAATTAATCATCTAGAAAAGGCAAAAACTTGAACTTCACAAGTGACTGCGTGACAAGTGATGAAATTTCTTCGATAATTTATAATTTAAAAATAGAAATTTAGAGTTTGAATTTATTATTTACAAATTCTGTATTAAGAATTTAATTCTGCAGCTGCTAAAATATTGAAATATTTTATTAAATATATATTTATGTTATCTGCATAGGTTCAAAATAGGCTTAAGCATATTAAATATGTACATATATTTCAATTGTTTAAATGTTTGTCTAGAGTGATTTATTCTTAGTATCCTGTTAAAATTATATTGACACACAATCTGGCACAGCCATAATCCCGAACTTGGTCAGATTAAAGCTCACCTGCTATATGTTGCAATACACTGGTTTAGAATTTGAAATAAAATAATGTATGTTCAAGTTACTGATGTAATCTGTGTTGCTATAATTTACTGTAACCAAAAAATGTAATTGGCATAATATTAATGATCATTTTTTTCAAGAGTAATAAAAGATATTAAACTCAAACTAGTTAATTTCTTTCTGTATAGACTTTTCAGCATAATTTTTTAAAAATAGTTTTATTAAATTCTTAACTTTTAAACAACAAGCCCAAGCAAAACAAATAGATTAAGTGACTAAGAATCTTTCAAGATATTATATAAATTTTTTAATAATTGTCATGTGCTTAACTTTTATTCTTTTCTAGAAGCTTTTTTTTATTTAACTGTGCCAAATACATTTCGGCATTATCGCCTATTTGCTCATATTTTTATAGTCTGTAGCTTTAGCTTTGTACGATGTTCATCTTACCTTTTGCAATAAACAAAGCCGATTAAATAATTTAAGTAACAACTGCTAAAACTATTAATTAGTAAAAAATACGCAATAACTTACAAGAAATTTGTGTGACATTGCTATGATTAAAAAAGAAAATATATTGTTGCAAATGTAAGTTTTACTTGAAACTGTAACTTTTATAATTATTTAGCATAACAAATTGTATATATATATATATTATTTATTTCAAATTCTTTTTCACCAGAGAGCTGTCAGAAATGTCCCTAAACTCGAATCATGCAATGACGAAAATGCATTTTGGGTCCACTACAAGAGCTACAATGCTTCTAAAATTTCGGATGTATTTGAAGGACTGTTGAAATCCACTCTTATGTGTATGACTTGCCGAACAACATCAGATAGTTATGAAGTTTTTTCCTGTTTATCTCTTCCAATTTTGTCTAACAGGTGCTCTTTATCGGTAAGTAGTATTTAATTGTAGTGTTAATGAATTATGTATATTTTGTTATATACACAGTAAAGAGTTTTTATGGCTTCCAAAAGATAAAGAAAAAAAAAAATTTAAAAGCCGTAAACATATAAAAGGGTTTACTGCTAGTATGTGACTTTCTAAATTATAACAAAAAATCCTTTAATAAGAGTATATAAACAAGGTTATTTCAGGTGAATCCTTATAAATAAATAAAACTGTACTAAAAAGTTTAAAGTTTGTTTTTAAAATGGAATATTTTTTAAATTTGCCGTAATGGAATGAAGCAGCTCAAACAAATAATTGTGTTAAAGTTTAACTTGGCTGAAAAAAATTTCCTAGCCCTTATATATATTATTAGTGAGAAAAAATATTTATTAATATTATTTTAATTAAGTTGATATTTTTAAAATTTATGACAAATTCTAAATATATTATGCTATTAATTATAACATACTTAAAAATTTATTCATATTTTTATAATTTTTTATTATAGAATTGTCTTGACAACTTCTTAAAATCAGAAAAAATATCGGGAGAGGCTGCTTGGGATTGCCCAAAGTGTAAAACAAAGAAAGAAGCAGAGAAACGTCTCAGGATAAGTCGTGTGCCTGAAGTTTTAGTTGTTCAATTAAAAAGGTATACCTGAAATTCTTGAACATTTTATTTTGTTTAATAAATAAGGCATATTCTTATTTATTCCAAATGTAATTTGATTTTGTGTTCAATTTACCTTATAAAATATCCTTAAAACTTTCCACAAACATATGTTAATAAAATTATGGAAAGCTTATTAATTAGTCATTGTGCTATTTTTGTTAAACGGTAGTATATTTATGAAGAAAAATTAAAATATTATGAAAAGAATATTTTAAAATTCATATCAACACACAAGTTTAAGAAAAGCAAAATACATCTATAATAAACATGTCAATTTAAAAATTAATTTTAAAAAATATTATGGAGGTGAAGAAGGCTGTATCAATAGTTTACTCAGTTTGAAAGAGATTGTGTAATCGGGCCACTAGCAGGTGAGTTTACTTTTCACAATATTGTAAAAGACTTGCTAGAGGTGTATGCACTCTTGACAGCAATGGTCACAAAAAGGAACTATTTAAAGAAAACTGGAGTCTAGCCATACACATGCTATACAAAGATATCCTTATATTCATTGCATAGTTTACTGCATCTGCTGCAGAAATTCAAGTCTGTTGGAACCAGAGAGACGCAGCAAATCGATTACTTAAGTTACTACTCGAGCATGATGCCCTGTAACATTTATGCCACTCTACGTCATATCTGTAGTTATGGTCTGTGAAGCAATTTCTTATGATAGCAGAGTTTTTTTTAACCTTTTTTAGAGCAAATTTATACATCTGATTAATGATTGAACCAATTGTGCTACCATTTTTTTTTTATCCCTATTCCAAGAGGTATTTTCCAACAGGATAACTCTTGTCCCCATACTGCTGTTGTCACCCAATGTGTTCTACAGAATGTTGACATATCTCCCCGTCAAGCTCATATGGGACATCATTAGGGCAACCAATCTGGCATGGAACTCCATCTTACAAAATCAGATACAGCACCTGTATGACACAATGCATAATGTTTCCATGCTACATTCAAATTAGTGGAGACTACAGCAGTTATTAATTTGTTGTTATTTTCAACGTTTGATATTGCTCTTGTATGTGGATTTTTATCCTACAGATTTGAAACTTTAATCAAATTCAAATGTTACCTGGACAAATGCTTTGCTTAAATTTCAATCCTCTAAATTGGAATTATCTAATCTTCGCGGTGTTGTGATTTCGTTTTCCATATGTATATTAAATAGGAATTATTTTAATCTTCGTAGTGTTGTAATTTAGTTTTTCATGTGTATATATAATATATTCATTCATTTATAAAACTGTGTTGCTAAAATCAGTGTATGTATTAAAATTTTATGAAGTAATATTATTTTTTACCTATAATCCATGATATCAAAAATGCAATTAAAACCACATAATAAGCATGCAATTTATGTCTATTGACCTGGTTTTTATGTACTATGTACCAATAAATTTCCATTCTTATAACTCATAGATTTAAGTTTCTAATATAATTCTGTATTAATAGAAGTAAAATCTTAAAACTATCATATTTTTTCCAGTTTTTAAGAATTTTTCCTTTCCTGTTTATTTGTCAAAATATTTTAAAACTAAAACAGGATCCAGAACCAAGTTCCTGGATATATATAAGATAGTAGTAAAAAATGTGGAAGATATATGCTTATTCACATATGTGTTTGAGCTAAAATATATGTGTGGATCCAGGTTAGAATAGTTTCACTGTAGCCCATGAATGTCATAAAAGGCGACTAAAGTGGGTATCCAGTGCCTGGGGATATAACTGAGTGGGGTAAAGTCAGACTTCTCCCTTTGGGTTGCCCCATGTCTTTGTGCTACAAGGTCAAGGACAAAAAGAAGCTGCATTTTTTATCATGACTCGTCATTTTAAGACATGGTTCATGGACTTGGTCTAGATGTTGCTGTCAACCAACAGCATATATGTGTTTGCCCGATAATTCTTTTATATATATATATATATATATGTTGATTCATATTCCATGTTTATGGAATATATGTAAATAATCTAAATGAAAATCCGTATTACAAATGTAGGATTCAATCTTCAATTATGCACAAAAGAAAAATAATACATCTTCAAATTTAGAAAAAATCGAGCAGTTTCTGATATTTGATAAAAAGATGAAAATCTTGATTATCTGTGCTTTCTTCCCAGGATTTTGTTTTTGTACATTTCACATAAAAAAAAAAAAAAAAATCTGCATTTTTAAAAGATTTATTTTGCTCTTGGTTTCTTTTCTACAAAAATTATTTTTAGGCTGTTGTTTTTCCCGAAGTTTTCAAAAGTCCATAGATTTTGCATAGATGCCTACATAACGAAATTCTCAAATTTTTTAACATCTGTTTATAGATAAGAAATTGTATTTAGTTTCACTTTTTTCCAGTTAGTTAATTTATTGTCTATAAAATGCTTTTGATTTATAGTATAAATTGTTTTATTTCTTATTTCAATGTATTAAGAATAAAATCTTATGTGATCTAATAATAAAATGTTTCAAATCCATTGATTTTTTTAAAATTGTTATAAATAAATTCAATGCTGAATTTTTCCCGCCCTCATCTAATGTTGTTTTTCCTAAGATTTTCATATGAAGGCTTGTGGCGAAGAAAATTACAAACAACAGTTGATTTTGACTTTTACTTTGATGTGCCTTATGAGAAAAATACTGAAACAAAATTTCGAAAATACAGCCTCTATGGAATTGTTGTAAGTAGACATTATTTTTATTAATGAAAAATTGTGTACTTAGTTTTGGGATCAATTTTAAATGTTATTAATAAACTTATTAAAAAAACCATCTTTTAAAAATTAAAATACTGTAAGGCAGTGGTCTCCAAAGTTGGATACACCAAAGAAGAAGGCTTATGATTAATGATTCTAGATCCTATTTATTGAAAATTTAAAAATAGATTTTTTGATTGCAGCTGAAGAACAGTTAATTGACATGAATGTAAAAACAATGTTATAATTCGCATTGAAAAATATCTCCTCATAATTGATTGATAGGTGTGAAAACCAAATATCCAGCTTTAGTATCACAACAATAAATGCAATCTTACATTTTATTCAGCAAGTCTGCATCAAGTGCCAATTTATGTATTAATTAAAACCAAGTACAGGAATAAATTAAGAGTTATCTTCAAAGTGCATACAGAGGACATCAAATCAAATTTTTTTTTGATATTACTAAACAAATGCTATCACATTGCTCTCATTAAATAATTAAAAATGTAAATTTGTAATTTAATTTAAATATATGTAGGTTGTTTAAAATAAATAATTTTGACTTTGGATTAAACACATATTTGTATATAATTATATGTATAATTAGAATGTATATAATTATGGGCCTGATGACCGAGGTTGTAGCACTTGGTGCCACAGGTTTCGTGTTCAAGTCCCAATTGTGCCATGGATGTTTGTAGTGATTCGGAATCCAATTTAAACCATAAATCCTGGTCTAATATAATTGCAGCATAGGGCTGACAACTGTACCCTGTAAAAAGAAAACACCTCCTGTCTCAAAATCTGCCAGTAGGCAGATGGCCATGGTCCAACATGAACCGGAGGCCAAGGAGTTAATTATGTATATATTATAAAATGTCAGAGATAAAAAAAAAATTTAGTGATTAATTCAAGCCTTTTTTAAGGATAGAATAAAATTTATTTAATGTGAACAAATTTATTGTAATTTTATTGCTGTTTCAGAGATGCCAACAATTATAAATTTTCCATTATTACTGGGAAAATTAAAAAAAAAAAATTAGATATTAACTATGGAATACAGAAAAATCTAATATTTTTATGAAATTTTTAAATGGCATTTGCATTGCACAATTTTAAAAGTTTTCATCTACTTTGAGAAAAATAGGCCTGCTTTTTCATGGGAAATATAGAATTTATAAATTTTATTTTAATAATTAAGAAAGTAATAAGTCTTATTCAATAATGTACACAAGTATTCATGTCATAAGTAGGATATGTTTATTATTATTATTCATTAGTACAGCATGTGTAAGATTTTTGGTATAAATTTTCATATTTTTTTTTTATTTTTACTGTACGTATATCTAGTTCATATATTAAATGTAATATAAAATAATTGATTTAAGCTCAAGTATTGGTAATATTAAGTCTTAAATAAATCCTATTTTAATGAAAATTCAGTTCAGTTTTTTAAAAAATGCTTCATTATCGCATAATAAAGTACAGCTACAGTTGCAAATGTGCATCACTAAAGTAAACTTTGTAAAAATGTTGGTACTGTTCCAAATGGAAGTTAGTAGTTTGTTACCATTTCCACTCTTCTCTCCCTATCCATGCACATACATTGATAAGCATCAAAAACTACTAAATCCTTCATTTGAGGTTGTCGTCTGTGCTATTTTATCTTATTTTTATGACTAATTTTCGCATCATGTTTGTTTCATTATAAGATATCCATAATCTAATGTATTTTTATTATTTTAAAGACCAATATATTAACTGCTAAGATATGTATCATAATTCTATGTCTAACCTCAGTTTGATTGTAAGATTTTTAAAAAAAATTTTTGTACATATACATAAATTTGATGAACTTTTAATCTATTTCCATTAATTAATGTATAGTCTGACCATAGATTGCATGGAATGGTAGATATCAAGTTTAACTGCAGAAATGGATGAATTGATTACTTGTTAGGGATTCTAATCAGACATAAGCTGTGCAAAACTTGCCTTTAAAGAAAAGTATACAATCTAAAATTTCAATTTTTAAAATTTAAAATTCTTTTATTGCAATTAATTGTGCTAAATGGCATTTCCTTCCCTATGACACTGTACTTTTTGAATCTGTTTGACAATTTTCTATACAATTGGTGGTCTATTGGTGACTGTCTATGCACACAATCCTTTCCTTTTTATCCTTTCACACAATTTCACAATGGGTTTTTTTTTCCCATGTCTTATCTTCTTATAAATTCATTTTGATTTGTTCTGAATTTAAAGTCTATCTGCAATTTATTTATTTATTTTATAAATATGGTATATTTATTGTTTCTATTATTACTTAATGTTTTGTTATTTTCAAAATATTTTTTTTTTTTTTTTTTTACTTTTCAGAACCATTTTGGAACTTTGGAGGGAGGCCATTGTAAGTTTTTCTTAATATCAATTATCTATTTTAAATCTTATTATCTTTAAAGTATTTTTTTTTTTTTTTGAACTCTCATTTGCATATAAAGTATTAACTTATAGATTTATGTTTTCCCATGTTTTATATTATAACAAATTCTGAAATCTGAATGCATTATGCTCTGAAATTTCTGAAAAATTGTCACTTTAAGTTCTGATAAAATTTCATATCACATAGTCCAAAAATGTATTTTCTTTTTAAAGATGTTTATTTTTTCATCTGTGAAATAAAATGTTTATATTAATTTTGTAGATATTAATTAAAAAAAAGACTATTTAACAGACCATGCATGCTTTCTTTCACATTTTATAGTACCATTTTTTGTTGGAAAGATAAGGAGTAGCTGTAATTCAATCACCTCTTCCAAAAACTGTAATTGAAAACTAATTATAAACTTAGCATGTACATATGAAAATTTTTGTTTTTGGTTTGTTGATTGATTAAATTGCATAGAAGATTTAGTATGGCATTACCCCTTTTGCACTTGAGGGCTCCAGAGCAGAGCCATTTAAATTATTTATTATTTTCCTAAGATCATATTCACATGCAAGTTTGATATACGCATTAAAAGAAATGCATTATTTATATTGTTATTTGCATTGTCTCCGTAGCGGAGCCCTCAGGTTTAAAATACAGTAAAATGACTCCATATGAGTCATTAACATGTCTACATTAACTATAATTTTTTTTCCCGACTCGTGGCTCAATGACAATATGCGGCGCTGGTGTGCATGAGGGCCAAGGTTCAATCCACTGGCGCCTTTTTTGTAGACACTGTTTCAAAAAACGAGGAAACTCAATGGTGTTTGATGGTCAGCATCTTAAGTTGTTAGACGGACTCAATGGTGGGATTTTTCGAAGTTTCCTCCCATACGATACGCAAATGTGGGGTAGTTCTCCGGAAAGCACTGCCCTACTTCTTTAGCGACCCTGAGCCAAGTCCGACTTCTATCTAAGGGTACTCCATCCCAACAGAGCTGTTCTCCCTTTCCCTCCTACCATGAGAATACATTGGTTCATAGACTTGGTGTAGATGTTGCTGTTGACCAAGTGGGATAAAAACAACAACAAAATTAATTTTAGAATAGAATTTTGTATTGTAAATAATATTTCAATTAAGCATATATTTAAAGTGTAGTGTAATTAGTGTTTATTGTTAGTATTATTGCAGTATAATTAGTGTTCATTGTGTTAAGTGTAGTGTATTTCATATTTATTTAAAGTAAATATTTGAATTATAAAAATCTAGTTATATAAAAGTTATATATTATAATCAGTTATATAAAAGTATATGTAAGTTTCATAACAGAATAAACTACATAACTTTATTTCAGGTAATATTGGTTTTAGTTTGGGGAAATTACTTCTAAGACCAATGAAATAGCAAATATGTTAGACATTTTAATTAATAGATTGCTTTATAAAGAAACAAAACAGTTTGGGGGGGGTATTTATCTTATTCAATGCCAGAATAGAAATTTTAATATAATTATTCCATATTTTTATTATTTGTAATATGATTTTTAATAAAATTTGTCTCTTACAGATACTGCATTTTGCAACACATCTTCCGATAAATGGTTTAAATATGATGATCATGAAGTATCTGAAATAAGTCCTGGTAATGTTAGAGTAAGTTTAATATTACTTATGTTAACTTTTTAACTTAAATTCAAATACTTAAATAAATACAAATTTTTTAATAGTGATATTTAATTATCACTTCTTTATTTATTACACTACTTTATAAAATTTACATATGTTTACAATAACATATGTAAATTTACATATATATTTACATATGTTATTTAAATAATTGTTTTTCTGCTTCAGTAAATTATGTTTTGCAATCTTTATTATTCCTATTAAAAATTGACTTCAAAGTTAAATAATTTTTTGTTGTGTAATTGCCTAAATTGTAAAAAATTACATATCAAAAATCATTATTTTTTTTATTGAGTAAGATATTCATTTAATTTCCTAATGGTTTGAAAGAGTCCTGATGGCTGAGTGACTAGCACTCAGTGCCACAGGTTTCTGGTTCGGATCTCGCTGGTGCCTTGGATGTTTGTAGTGGTTCGAAATCCACTTTAAACCGTGGGTCCCGGTCTAATATGGCTGTAGAGCATTGGGCTTCGCTGACAACCCTACCCTATAAAAAGAAAACATCTCCTGTCTCAAAATGGGCCAGTAAACAGACAGCCTTGGCCTACCATGAAATTGTTGCGTCAATGAAGAATGATTTGAAAATAGTTAAGTGAGAAACACAGGAAAATTATTTTTAAATTACTTTATTACTTGTTGAATGATTTAGAATTAAAAATTAATATTTATTTTATCAGTACAGCTTTTAATAAATATTTGTTAAAATTTGGCAAATTCATATAAAACCCTAAATTTTTAAACAGTCTTACTAAATATTTGTTATTTTTAGACTTCCGCTGCTTACATGCTGTTTTATCGATCAACAGAAGTCCATTCAAATTTGTAAGGAACTCTTCCAGTGAAAGAAAACTGATGCTTGTATCGACTTGCACGAAGTGAGCTATGCCGTTTGACTTTCAGTGCTCCGTTAATTATATTCTTCTGGTTGATTGTACAAATTGCAATATTAATTTAAATAGAGTTGCAATGTACTCTGAATCATTATTGTATGCACTGCTTAGTGCTATATAAGATCAATCTATGCATTCCATTGCTGTATGTTTTGTAGCTAGTATACTAATCAGAATATTTTTAGTCGATGGCTTGATGTTTCATGTAGTATTATGAAAATGCGACTTGCACTCAAGTCTAGCAAAATTTAGCATTTAAATTGTTAATTTTAATTGGTAAATTAACTAAAAATATTATTACAATTTATTTTATTAAGTTTATCATTTTTTCCTTAATATGCAGTAATACATTTTACAACCTTCAATGATTATTCCGTGAGAAAAAGCAAGATATCTTTTCAATACCTTCTTTTACAACAATACTTTGACATTTTCTGTACTAGATATTAATTTTAATCTCTTAATGTGGTATAATTTTCAGCATCCGAATAATCTTCTTTAAACATGCATATGAAAATTATTCATAAATTTAAAAAACAATCATTTGTAGTTGAGACTTAATTTGCTAAAACTCGTAATTAAATAGTTAAAATTAATTCTCTTTAAACATTATAGATGCATATTAATTTTAATAACCTGTCTACATATATAAATAGTAGATATTTGAATTTCATATATGTACTTGTATATTTTTATTCATTAAAATATTTATACAACAGTGTTTTTACATCCAAATATTGGAAAATATATACCTTTTAGTCTTTGTAAAATCTTTGTACATAATATATATATATATAAAAAATTTTTTTTTTTTTTTTATTTGTTTGAAAGATGTGTAGATATGCTCTTACAAAATGTATTTTATGGATTTATATATGAAAACAAAATATAGCTACATGATTTATTTAACTTTATTTTCTGTAATATTTATTTATGTTTTTCATTATTTTAAAAAGTTTTATTATGATATATATTGTATAATAGTGATTAGTATTATGAAAAGTCCATATTATTTTAAAAATGAAACTACAATAAAATTTATGTTGCAAAAACAAATTTTCATGGTATTTCTTTTGATTAATAATATAGATTATTTTTTAACTGCTGTAGAATATATTTCAGTATTATTCAGTTTTGAAATTATAAATATGTTAATACTACGATTTTCCAACAAGTACAAAAAGGAAGATTAAAAATATCATTCACAGGTGTAGTATTTTTGTACGAAGCAAATTTATTTTATTTAGCAAAAATAAAAAGCTTGAAGCTTGGATATATACAATTCTAATACAAAGTGTGAGATTTATTACGTTGCTCCTTTGTAATTTGAGCTCGACTGGCTATAGCCACTGGTCAAAAGTTGTGCATAATCAGGTTCAGAAAATGGAGGACGTGTGTGGTGAATTCTTTCAAGCCTATGAGTGGATGCATGCTGTCCAATTTCATCCTCCCTGTAATAAAGGTAATTGCTTAAAAACTTACATAAATAATACACATTTATTAATGAATAATATTTTTATATAAAACAGCAATTCATGTCCTAAAACAAAATTAGTTTTAAGGAACAGTATGTAAAGAATGCTCACGTAAAATCTTTTTCACATACAGAAAAGCAATTATAAGAGCATTCGGTATTAATGTCACCGCAGAAGAAGTTGCGCCAATAAAGTGCTGCCAATGCGCTAAAATAGAGACTATTTTAAATCTATGTTAAACTCTACATCGGCCCATTTTCCACCGAAATCCGATTGACTACTTTGTTTTTAAATGAAGTATTTTGAATTTTGAAAGTGTTTTGATTTTAAATGAAGTGTTTTTATATATTTTATGATTTGTCACAAAAATCTTAAGTGTAGATTGGCGGCACTTAAAAACCGCCAAATCTGTAGCTGCGGTGGCGTTAATACGCAAGTACCGAACATTCTTGTAACATCTGATAATCATAAAATATTTTTCAGATATGTATTAAATTTTATTATTTAAGATTAGCTTTATTGCTCAATAAAAATACAACTAATACAAATTCTGTTATATAAAAAAATTCTTTTCTAATGCTAATAAAAAATTTTTTATTTAATATATATATTTGTGTCTGTAGCGTAGCAAAACGTGGAAGCTAATGCAAGTGGATTTAGTAGATAACTTTAAATTCCTTACATTTTAAGTGAATAAAGAGTTGAGATCCAGGAGAATTAAAAACTGGGAGTTTGAAGAGTACAAAAGCAATATGCTGCTTGGGTCACATTGAATACAAATCAAAGGCATATAATTAAAAGTGCTTTTGGTTAATATATTACAAATTGTGGAAAATAAAGAATCATAGAGAGTTCTTTTTTTTTATAAACAAGAAGCTGTTGTTATGTGGAAATGTAAAATTAATGTGTGTTAGTGCAATAAACGAAGTTGTTAATTGGATAATGAAATCACGCAGAACAAAATGGATGTTTTTATGTACATATTTAAACAGTTAAAATATTGTTTTATAAATACTATTCACTACAATTAGTTACTATTCTTATGCTTATTATATTACATAAAATAATTTTTATTAAACATTGTTTCTTTTTAAAGAAATAAACTTGAATTTTGATCAAATTGTTAAATTAAACATCCTTCCATCACATCCTTTTGTTACATAAAAACTGTAATATATTCATGAAACAAAATCAATTCTAAAAGATTATTTAAAACAAATTGATATGTTTGTTATATTATTATGAAACATTGACAGCTTCTCAATATTATAAAGAAATTAATTTTTCTAAAAAAGCCGAAGATTTTAAGTGTTAATTTCATTTTACCTAAATTCAAATTATATCTAATGCATGTCTTAATTATAGTATTTAATTTATAGGAGAATAATAAAATAAGTAAACATATTACATTAGGGAATAACAAAAGAAGTAAACTGAAAAAATTCAACAATAATATATTAAAAATATTCCTTAAACAAAAAGAAACTAATTTTTCTGTCATTTAATCATCAGTTTGAACAAATAATTGGATATTTTATAACAATGAATAAACATGTGAATTTTTTTCAGAAATTAACAAAAACACTCAATACCTAATGTACCTTATAAAGATTCATTAAAAATTATAAATATCACATGCCTGCCAATTCAACTCCCATACAATTAAATATGATCCTCTTTTATACTGAATTATGTCATACTTCAATTTAAAACTAAAATAGTTTTATATGCAAATCATTTAAATGAAATACTTTGTGTATAAATATAAAGTAATCAAAACCTTTCAATATGATTTGAAATATGTGATTAAAAATTACTTACTGATTTGCACAATTTTCACAAAAATTCACAGACATTGGAGGTTTACATTCAGTACAGCAATAGTTGATGGATTCAGATTTACAGCGATAACACTATAAAGAAACATTTTTTTTTTTTAATGCCAAAATGACTTTTCATTGAAAACAAATTATTCATTTCATTTACAATAAAAGATAATAAATGTTTTTTTTTTAAATATATTTGATAATGTTTTACAAAAGTAATAGTTTTGAATTTTAATTGCCGTTAAATTAAATAATTTTTTTTTCTCATAAATGTAAAACTAATATTAATTATCATGTGATATTTAATTATTAATGTTCTTATTAAAAAAAAACTATATTCTCTAAATTTTCAAGTGAAAATTTTTTCTTGCTATCATATGAAATTACACTGATTTCTATAATAATTAGTTTTTTTTTAAAAATGAGACCATTACAGGTTTATAGTTTTTTTTTTTTAAATAATGTTACCAGTTTTTAAAATAAAATTATGAGAAAGATATTTACGAATTAAGGTATTGTTTATAATGAGCACTTTGCATAATCAAAATCTTTTCTAAAATTATTTAAAGTGGGGAAAAAAAAGCTTCAATTTTGTCTTAACCCAATTTTACAAATGTCTTCTTGCATCTATTAATATAGATTGAGTGACAGTATCATGGACCATATACATATAGGATAGGTCTAAAAGGATTTAGCATTTTTTACTTTGCACAATTTTTGTTTAATTATTAATATTTTTCAAATCCTTAATCTACTAGAGAAATGAGACAAAAATCTTTTTATTTTCAAAAGCGTAATCAAATATTTATATAGTATGTTCATAACATGCACCATTTATAAAGGTAAAATCCTTAATTGCAGAATATTATCAGGTTGAAAATCCATAGATCAATACCCATCTTTGATTTCAAAAATTATTCATTTTAAAAACCAGTTAGACAGTGTCTTTCTTTCTTTGTAATTCTAAAAAGTCATATCCACCATGTTGTAAAAATAAATGAAGTTGAGACTTCAATGCAAAATTTGTCAAGATTTTTCTTCAGGGAACTTCTAGTATGAATAGAATACACTAGCAAGTAATATTTTAGTTAGGTGAAGTAAAACATCTTCAAGCAATTTATGAATACATTTAAGTGTCCAATTAAATCTAAACGTGGTTTAGTATCATTCTGTTAACTTAGTAATTATACATGTGTGTGTGTGTTTCTGGAAAAAATTGCTTTAAAATATTGAGTAATCCTAAAAATTACAGCTTGAAATGCCATTTTTTTATAAGAACATTAAAATCAACTGACCTTAAAAAATCCATCTTCTAATTCCTGTAACTTTTCCTTTTCAAGCTTTCTAAGCAGCATCAATTCCTTATATTCTGGGGTATCTAGTAACTCTGAATTTAGCTCTTCGTCATCCCTAATAAAAAAAAATGTTATTAAATTAATCTTGAAAGAATTAAAAAAAATAGAAATGTTAATAGCATTATTTGATAATAAAAATGTGAAGAACAGAGTGTGCATATGAAAACTCTGATTTCAAATGTTAATTGTATTGAAACTATGAGTCCTAAAGATTTGCTATTTACAATGACATAAAAACACAACAAACTTATTTTCCTGCAAAAATTTTTTTTCTGAAACAGTTAATTTTTGGATACTAAAACGAAAAAAATTTGCTATTGAGGTCCTAGACTGTTAAACAACGCTCACAATAACATAGAGTGTGTGATATTCAGTTGAATAAACATTCCCCACAACAGAACGGTTAATCGCCACAACGTTTCGTATCTGGGGTTCAGAACAATCTAATGTTATTTTTGGAGAACATGCCATGGACAGTGATAAAGAGAATGTGGGGTAAGTGACAGAATCGCCAGACCATTTTTTAATACGCTTTTATTAGTTTCACCTGTATGTTTGTATGTATGTAACTGACTCTTTGGGCTCGATTATGCCATACTTTAAGCTATCCGATTTAATTTAAACGTTGTAGACTTAACAAGGACCGCATAACACTAACATATTTTGATAAGTTTATTATCTCATCATGATTAGGATCGCCAGGATTAGTGATTAAAACACACAGCCTTTGAAAAGTCATCTTGATCGGTGATCATTTTTCCCCTGAGATCTGTTTCTCCCCTCATACACACTACTTAAGCTGCAAAGAAACATTTACAGTCATCGCTCAGACATTCAAACCTGCGTGGGACAGCGGCACAACGGATAACGCGCCTGACTACGGATCAGAGATTACCTGTTTGAATCCTGCCTGGCTCGACATATTCGCATTTAGCCTTGTTTTACTCATAATTAAATTATTGTAGGAACCAGTCCTCTGTACAGGGATCTCATTTAAATATTATAGTTTAAAACTAAAAACACGCTTGAGAGTTAATCAAACTAAACAGTAAAAAATAATTGTTAACATAAGAATAAAAATGACTGACGAGAAAATGAATGTCACTGTTCTAAAAGCTTGGGGTGCTCGATATCAATCGTTATAATTTTTCACTAGTTTCCTTCCGAAATGCAGAGTTAGTTTAAATGTCGTACAAAGCACCCTTACGCTTTTAGAACAGTGACATTCATTTTTCTCGTCAGTCATTTTATTCTTTATGTTAACAATTATTTTTTACTTTTTAGTTTGATTAACTCTAAAGCGTGTTTTTTAGTTTTTTAAATTATAATTTATTTTTTGTTCTAATGCAATTGGCAAACACTTACACAATTGTCTTGGATTCCTTTTAAAACTATTAATTTATCTTTACAGGAAGCTTTCTTTACAAGCACCATTTTTCTTTATAGGAATTTTGTTCCCATTTATCTTGACAGTTTGTTTTTCCACAGCTACTCCCTTTGCAGTCAAATGTGATATTCCAGCAAGATGGTGTCCCACCACACTGGAGTTCAGACGCTTCGTCGTTCCTAAGACCCACTGCTTGGCCACCGCGATCTCCAGACATAACTCCTCTGGATTTCTTCCCTTGGGCTACGTCAAAGATATGATCTACGCTATGCCTGTGATTTCCGGCACAGAAATTACAGAAACCATTCATTCAGTCACACCTGGCATGCTACATAACACATGGACTAAAACTGAATATCGACTGACATTTTGAGCTCTAAAGGAGCCTATATCAAAGGCATGCATAAACAAAAATAAAAGTTAGCAGAAAAATAAACTTCTTGCGTTGGTATTCATGATACAAAACCACAAATCTCTAAAAACATAGTTTCCATACGATTAACATTTCAAATCAGGGAGGTTTCATGTGGACACCCTAGATTTTATTTACCAACTCTCTTGAGACTTTTTTACAATGTATGACATTGACATATTGTAAGCAGCTACCATGAATATATCATTCCCTAGAATAGGTGGTTTATATTACTGTTTGTTTATTTTTCATCTTACTATTTATTATCTTTTTTGTGTTATATATATAACACAAAAAAAGAGGTATATATATAAAAAGAGAGAATATATATATATATATATCTACAATAGTATTTTTTAAAATCATTCAGAAATGCACATTAAAAATTATAATATTAAAAAATTATATCTGCTTTTTCACTAACATTATTATAAAATTTACATATTTACTATTATTTAATAAAAACTACATTAATGAAATTTCTTTATTACTGAGTAGAAAAGCAAATTTATGTTAGTTTGAGATAAGTATTTCTATCTTTTAAAATCATGTCATTGCTTTGAAATATATTTTAAAATCAAATAAAAAATTTCATGATGGGAAAACAAATTAATATTTTTGTTAATCTGATAAAGAAATAATAATTCATGCAAACAAAATTTTTTATGTAATAAATTTTCACAGTTATCATGAATGATTTATACATTTTCATTGCAGTTTTAATATTGCTTGCTATACTTAAACTTACAAACAGATGCTAAAACAACAAAGCAAGATGCTTTCAATAGTTGAATTAAAGAAAGAAAAAAACATTTTTTAACTTAAAACTTTTTATTTTAAACCAATAAGTATAGACGCATTTGTAGGAGATATATATGAAGGTAGGGAATGAACAATTAATCAATATTTTATAGGGATTAATAATTGCAGAGGTTGTAGAATTAGATTTTAATTTTATGATACATCCTAATTCACAAATATAACATCAACTATAATACAGATAAATTAAATATGAAAACAATCATAATTATAGCAGAGAAAAAAATAAGTATATATTTCGCTATTTATTAATGCTAGTAAATCTAATCAAATTGAATTAAGAAAAAAATTGCTACAAATATCTTTCTACTTTGGTGTTCTGTTTTATTAATTAACATAATACACTTTTATTTTAACATGAGATGCCCCAATTCATCATGGACAATACATCATAATTCCCATATCGTATACCTCTAATATTAGCAGGAAGAGATTCAAGTCTCCATTTTTGCTAATATATTGCAAATCAAATTGATACAAACTTGAGTCTTGTCAGTGTGCTTTGTCTAGCAACATACAACACTTAGTTGGTCGATTTCTGCTGATTTTTTTTAATGGTAAAATACTAACACTGGAGCAATTTTCTCCAGCATTATTACTTTTAAAAAATATTTATACTCTTTGCGAATGTAATGTAGCTACAGACACATCATGTACTACCTATGGCACACATAATTATATTAACCTATCTTTAATCCAGCATATTCTATAATATGCCACCGAGTTATTGCTTTTGTAATTTTTTATATGGATTAAAGCATTTATTGGCCTAGATGGAGATACGTTGATAGCATTTTTAATTAAATATGTACATGTTTAATTGTTGAAATTTTTATCCAGAGTGCTTAATCATCGACATTCCCCCTAAAATTATATTGAAGCTTAATAATACCTAAAATCACTAATGCTGACAGCCATGGTTCTGCATGTGCCAGATTAAAGAGAGGTAACTGTATTTGATTCAGATTTTTTTTTTTTTTATTCACAAAATACATGTTTATAAATAATAAAAAAAGAAATAATGAAAAATATAAATAAATAAATAAAAATACAAAAAAAATTGATTTATAATATAAAATATTCCTTTTTAAAACTTTTTGAATGGTGCTTTTCTTTAAATACATGCAGCAAAACCGTCCCCCAAAATGAACACTCCGAATATACAAAAATTTTTTTTAAAAATATATCCTTTCAGGTCTTTTTGGATTACAAAATTAATCAATGTTTATGAATGAATTTATGAACTATCTCAACTTAATCAAAAATTGCCTTCAATTTTTTTTAATAGAAAATTTAAAATTTTACACAATTTTTATATTAAAATCATTTTTGGCTTCTGAAATAACAGAATAGAATATTAGCAACTTTTTTCACTGGAGTCTAAAAAAGTTCTTTTTCAAAATACTTCCAAAAAAAAAAAAAAAATTAATACATGTTTGAAGCGAAGTGGAAAAGTCTCTTACCGACATCTCAGCCTTTGACTCCATTGAATTTTCTTCTGAAGTCAGAGGTTGATGATAATTATAACAAATATCATCATCTGCTTCAGGCATATACACTGGGAGACTTTGGGATACTAAAAAGGTACTAGCTTGATTTCGAATAACATTTTTTCGCTTTGGCTGTTACAAAAATCATAAAAATTATATAGAAACATAAATAAATAAAATACTTTCATGCATATATAAACAAAATTGAATGAAATATAGAAAGTACCAAGATAAAAAAATTAAATACTGAACATAAAATCTAAATACAATTCAAAGCAAGATATTTGTGTGTTTCTTAAATATTATAAGTCCAAATTTTGGACTTTTAATTCATTATTTATAAGATGTGAAACTGGAAATCAAGACTGTTATCACTAGTCATGATGTAATTTTTATAGAGTAAATTCTTGTTTTTGAAATATTAATTACTTTAACCTTTACATTAAAACCTTACAGTGTTTTATCATTGCAAAAGATTAACTGAAAATGCAGAATATTTTAATAGAAAAATTTTAAACCATTCTAATAAATGTACTAACAAATTTTTATTCGATGTAATAAGATTCCAATTCTATTATTTTTTTTACCCCATAATTTCATCTCAGCTGATTTTATTAACATATTAGAAAATAATGTGAATTTTTTAATTACTATTTGGATTTAATTAATAACAATAATTAAAGGCTTCCAATTTGAATTTAAGTCAATTTACTACTATTCAGAAATATTAGCAAAAATATCGGTTTTTATTTTTACATTTTAATAATATATATGTACATATATTATTATTATTTTATGTAAAATCATTCTTTTTTTTTTTTTTTTTTTTTTTGCACTTTTTATCAATAAACAGCTAAAATAATTGATTAAGTCTGTTTTTAGTATAGTTAAATAAAAGATTTCCCCTTCTATACATTGTTATTCAGTTTATGATGAAATAATTCAGGGGGATCATATTTATGATATTACATTCTTTTGAAAAAGAAAAATGCTTCTAAAAATCTCGATTATCTTGAATTTTTTTTTTTTTTTTTTTGCATACAACTAAATTTTTGCAGTCAACAAGCGTTAACTTCAACCATAGTGCACACATATCTACCACACTGTTTTGCATAAAACAATTGCAGATTATTTATTCTTTCTACTTATTAGTGTTACATTTCACCATAGATATAATAAATAATATCATACTACCATTGCCAATATCAATTTTATAGCTGATTGGATAATTTTGAAAATGGTCAAATAGACAAGAAGCTAGTAGGACATACCAAGCATTAAACATCGCCTGAACTACAAAAGACTGCTATATAAAGGCATTGTAAACTATGTGGCAGAATGAAATTTCTGGAAGACAAAGGTACACAAATATGGAACAAAATTAAATGATTGTGTGTCAAACCTGAATAAAATCAAGCTTGCTATGGTCTACCACAGACCCCCATAGTTTTGTAAACATTCAGTTTAAGGGCGGAAACAGATGAAATGACTACTTAATATTGGTGCTAGTCAGATAAACATAGAGCAAAGTTGCTTTGAAATAAAAAGTATAATAGTTAGTAAGGAATTTTTTATCATCTAGTTTTCCTGTTAATATTTTATCATTTAAAACTTTAATGATTAAAAATTTAAACTACTTTTATTGCAATTAAAATTCCTCCTAAATAATATTTCTTTCATGATGCCACCCTTTTTAATCTGTTAAACTTGGCTGCTTGCACAATTTTCCACGTCATCTGTGATCGGATTATACACCTGTGGTACTTTTTTCCTATCTCACAGTGATTGGCTTATTTTTAAAAAATACTTCTATACATTTAGGATGTCAAAATATTTTGCTGTAAGACTTGTTTTCATAAAATTAATCTCCATTTTATATATTATGATTCTCTCAATAAATCTAGCCAATCTCCTCAAATTTTTCATCAAACTAAATATGAATACAATTTATTTTTGCCAATATAATAGTGCAGAATGAGATTGACAATACACATTTTTTAAGTTACTATAAAAGTTAAAAGATAAGTACAATAGTAACTGAAAATCAACTTACTAGAAAAAAATTATTTTAAAAATAACAAAAATTGATTTTTATAAACAGATAAATGATAAAATTCAGCTAATAAAAAGTATATATAAAAAGGAATATTTTAAAAATAATCCTCACCTTCTTTAGATATTGTAAATTTGGCATTCTTCCAGGAATAGGCATGCCAGCTTTCAGGAGTTTGATGAAATATTTCTGAACTCGACTTGCAACCTGGATAAATATAGGTTCATTAGAAGTAAAACGATTGTGATACACACACACTGATTTGAGATTTAATGCATGCACTCTAGAGTTTTTAACTTTAAGAGTCACTCTGGCTTGCTTACTAAGTCAAGACCTAGCTTGTTCATCATTCCAATATACTGTTGTTTTAAATTACGATGCGAGATTTTTCCTTTTAAAACTTGCAGGGGAATGATGTATCTATGGTTTTGTGAGTTGACTCCACTCTGTTTGCATTTCGGTTGTACTTGCTTCCAAGAGTCAAAGAGTCATTGTTAAGATCATGCCAATTGTCATTGTGAAGATGCCAACTTGCACTACAGTACTACAGTGGCATCTTCTGGACAGCGGAGGAATTACACAAAAATGAAATTATGCTTGGTTAGAAGTATATAGCCCCATTTTGTAGTAAGTAGGTAGAAATTAAGCATCTGGATAACAATGAATTTCGATTGCTTCTTTGCTTACTCAACAAACAATACAAGTCATTTTTTGGATAGGCTGGTAATGAAAATAGTGATGCAGTGATATGCAGTGAGGATAAGAGCAAGGTAATGCCGGGCAGTTTGCCATTTACTCTAAGGACAATTTGCACAAAAAAAATAATAATACTTTGAATTTGGTGGGGTTGTCGAGGTATTATCCACTGGGAGCTGTTGCAGTCAGACCAACAGTCACAGCAAACCTACATTGTGAACAGCTAATCTCGACTGGATACAAAGATATGTGAACTTCATCCATCTATGTATATCCGAAAGGTATTGTCTTCCAACAGGACAATGCCAGGCCTCACTTAGCTTTAAGGATGAAGGACAAGCTCCATACCTTTAGTTATGAAGTTTTTATCACATCCACCATACTCACTTAACCTGGCATCACCTGACTACCACTTGTTCCTCTCGATGCAAAATTTTTCTTTAAAGGAGAAGATTTTCGAAATTTTCAAGATGTTCAGAAGTACTACATAAAAATAGGATCTTTTTTATTACTAACACAGCTTAAATAACTTTATTGACAGGTAGAGATAGGTCTGAAAAAAAGTAAACATGGTTAATTAGTCTCATTTATGAGTTTTTAAATATAAGAAATTGAAATGTCCATTTCTTAATGAAAATTTGGTACTTACGTATTAACGCCACCGCAGCAGAAGTTGCGCCAAATAAAGAGCTGCCCATGCGCAAAATAGAGACTGTTTTGAATCTATGTTAAACTCTGCCTATCGGCCCGTTTCCCACTGAAATCTGGATTGATTACTTTGATTTTAAATAAAGTGTTTTGAGATTTTCAAAGTGTTTTGATTTTAAATAAAGTCTTTTATATATTTTATGATCTGTCACAAAAATTTTAAGTGTAGATTGGCGCCACTTAAAAACCGCCAAATCTGCAGCTGCGGTGGCGTTAATCACGTAAGCACCGAAAATTTATATTTATAACAATTTTTCAATGTTTCTCTTTTTTTGCATTTGGATAGTTAAAATTATGTAGAAAATCTAAGAAATATGAATATACCTGCACTGGTGTCCTATTTTCAAGACAGTTAGCTATTTTCACCCACCTCCGACTCTCAATTTCTTTAGGTGGGAACTTGACCAACACCAATTCTTCTAATTTTTGCTCTTCGACAGTCAATACTGATTGGGCTTATTAGTCTTTTGTTCTTGTGACTGGCAGGATTTATCCTTAAAACCTAAGGGTTTTCAAAAGGTATGGAATTAAGATTTTTAGTTTAAATATATTTTCTTTTTAAAATTGTGTAGTTGTGAATTTTGTTATAATTCATATGAGATTGAGTACTTGAAACATATGAAGATAGCTAATGTAGAATGTCATATTCTAACGTTAAATGACATTAGCAAATACATACATACAAATAATGGCAAAAATAAGAATTTTTATTTTACTCTTCATGATTAGGATAAATTTCCACTTCCAAAAAACATTAGTCAAAAGCGCCATCATATGTATTTCTTTATTTTATCATGATAAATTGTGGTATTTGGGGTGGGTAACCCTCACACATTTTACTTAGTGTACCATTAATGAAAAAGTATCAAATTATTTTATGTCTTCTTTTTTTAATATACTGTATAAATAATGCAGCAAC
>BPLR01010547.1:0-66715 GCA_021605095.1 Caerostris extrusa | reverse complement strand
GAGCCTTGTTGGTCTTCTCTTTGTTGGGCGACATACAGTTGTGGGTGAGTTGCAAAAATCGACCAGAAATCGAGGTGATTTTTGAAAGGAAATTCTTAATTCACAAAACAACGGCGACGACAGTCAACGAAGGCATGACCAGTGTAGAAATACTCTCAAAGTGATGCCATCAGTGAAACCCCTGTTATCTAGTTTGAAGAGAATGACGAGAACTAAATACAAGTTCGACCATTCAAAAACAGAAGCAGAAAAGCAGTAGTAGAAAGAACCTTTTAATTTCATGCACAAGTTGAATCTTTAGAAATGTCAATATTTCATTATGCTTAGAACTAATAATGTCTATGAGTCAGCACAGTACCAAATACAGAGAGGATCAAACTGGCTCCAGATGCAGGAGAACACCACAAGCAAATCATACGTGGGAACTTCATACTCAGCATAGCTCTTACGAGTAGAAGAGCCTTGTTGCTATTCTCTTTGTTGGGCTTGCTTTTATACAGTTGTGGGTGAGTTGCAAAATCGACCGAAATCGGTGATTTTGACAGGAGATTTTGATGCACATAAGACAACAGCGATGACAGTCAACGAAAGGCATGACCAGTGTAAAAATACTCTCCCAAGTGATAACGTCAGTGAAGCTCCTGTTATCCAGTTTGAAGAAAATGACGAGAACTAAATACAAGTTCAACCATTCAAAAACAGAAGCAGAAAAGCAGTAGTAGAAATAACCTTTTCAATTTCATGCACAAATATCAGTGTTTCGTGATGTTTAGAACTAATAATCCGTAGTCAGCACGGAACAAACACAGAGAGGATCCCAAAACTGGCTCCAGATGCAAAACACACAAAGCCGTCATACGTGGGAACTTCATACTCAGCATAGCCCTTACAGTGAAGAACCTTGTTGCTAATTATCTTTGTTGGAGCAGCATACAATTGTGGGTGAGTTGCAAAATCGACCGAAATCAGTGATTTTGACAGGAGATTCTTGATGCACATAAGACAACAGCGATGACGGTCAGCAGACCTTGGTGATCTAAAATACTCCCAAGTGATAGTCAGTGTAGCCTATTTATCAGTTTGAAGAGAATCACGAGAACTAAATACAAGTTCAACCATTCCGAAAACAGAAGCAGAAAAGCGGTAGTAGAAAGAACTTTTCAATTTCATGCACTAGTTTATAAAAAGAATATTGTGAATGGCAAGCAATTTATAAATTTCGTCATACTCAAAGGGTATGTGGCTTTGACTTTCTAATTTATCACAGATGCTTCTAAATAAATCACTGACTTTATAATAGATTGATCCGGAAAGTATCGTCATCCAAGAGCAGGCAGCATAAGAACAACAGTGTAGTGTTAATATAATCAAACCTTCGATTAGAACAAAAATGTGGTTTCCATTTTCCAAGATCGAAAAAAAGCTGTAAAACATTTTGTATTGTAGAGCAGCTTCCGCTATAGCATGTTCCGAACACAGTCAAACCAAACGGAATCGTTACGCTGAGAATTAAGCATAAATTGACGAATCCTTTGATATTCATTTGAGTTAAACCTAACAAAATGTTAGATTTCTGCATTTCAATACTAAGTTTTTTATCAAAGTTTCCGTTTCTTCTAACATCGTACCAGAGGGGCCAGCGAAAACGGTTCGAGACTGTAAATGAAATCAGTACTTCAATTGTAGTCTGCTCCCACTAACACACAGAATTACCCAACTGATTATTCCGTAAATTATCATTGCGTGCAACATAAAAGGAAAGAACATCTTGGTCAGTTTGTTTGTAAATGTCTTCAAGACAGCATTTGTTGTCTTCTTTTACCGTCATCTCTGTGTTCAAATATATCTATTCCTAATAATTTAATAAAACACCACAGTAATCCATAACAGTCGTTATCACGCATTTTGAGCAAAGATATACCTGTTAATTTATTCCCATAGGAGTCATATCTTTGCTGCACATGCGTTTTTATATTCCTCAACTATATTTTGAGTTATTTTTTGTTGCAATATCGATTTCCTTTCATCGCTTAAATTGCACCTTTGTAGAAAAAGATTGATATAGTGGTATTGTTAAATTTTGATTAAATAGATTCAATACTTAACAAATTCATGATGTGATCAATCTTTATTTCTTTTGTTACATTGATATTATGTTAAATTTTAACCTATTAGCCTTAGCAATTTAGCTTTATTTTCATATCTGACTGATAGCCAAAGAAAATTAATTGCATCCTTTCAATTTCTTCGATACATCTTTTGACATATATTTTGTGTGAAATAATTACAAAGCTTTAAATTTAATCATGGGTTTTTAATGTGAACAGCTATAAAATGGTTTCGTTCGACTTTCAGGGCATCAATGGCATGCAAAATAATCTAAATAGGTAAGAGTAGTAAAAATATGCCTTAAGATTAGAGTTAAAAGATATAAAGAAAGTTAATGGTTGATAATTCAAGCTTTAATGAGGGCGGATTCAAAATAATAATTGTGTAATTAGTTTGAAAATATTTCCTAACTGAATTACATTGAACGCGCAAGAAATTTGTATTTTCACGAATTTCAATTTATTAAGTGTAACGTTTCTTTTCATTGATTTAAATAACGAATGAAAAAAAATTTCAGTTATGTAACTTATAGCTAATCACATGCCTTAAATTATAACAATAATGATTGATCTTATTGTTTGTTTCTGCGCTTTGAATTCTTCCTGTTTGATATAATTTAAGCAGGATAAAACGTTTAAGAGTAAATATTTCGTTTTAATTTGTTTTGTTTCTCAGATTTTATTTAGATAAGTTCCAAAATTTTAACTTTTAAAAGAGTATTATTGTAATAATCACTAAAGCATGAATAGATGAAACATCTTTCTTTTTTATTTTATTAACATTAGTTTAGTTTAACAACTATTTTTGCTAAAACTTCATTCAACAGATTCAAACTACCATTTAACAAAGCTATCGTTTTGATTAAATGCAGTTCAAATTTTTATATGGGCAGAATTCTAGAAAATAAAACTATTTTTGTAAATAACATATAAGAGCAAATATCTTTAAATAATTTTTTTTTTTTTTTATTCTAGATTTTCTTCAGATTAGTTCACGCATGATAATAACTTAATTTATTGTAAGAGCAATATTAATCTTCAAAGTGTATGTTAATAGTTATATGTATAAACTCGTAGTAGTGAATGCTATTATATGAGATTAATATTTTTTTAATTTAATTTATTATTGAATTAATTAAATTTGTTTTTTAAGGTATTATTTTCCATACAAGGTACGTTTTTTGAAAATTTAGATTAAAATATTTTAAAAAGAAAACGTCATTGTACATTCATAATATAACATCTGTTACGCACTACAATAAAAATAATTTTTGCACAATCGTATATATGAGTACACAACTTTTCAGAATTCCGCATGAAAAGAGATAATTTATTTATTTAAATCAAAGTAAATGACACCCGGACGAAAATTATAGATAGTAAAACGTCTTTCTTTTTCCTTATTTAAAATAAAATTATTTCGTTATTTGATGAAATATTGCACAAAATATATCTTGAAAAAGTGAAACTCTTTAGAACTGTTTAAAAATAAACAGGAACAGTGATTAACCATGAAGGAAATAGCTATTTGATGCAGATACTTTTTAATTGTTGTCGGCTGATAAAGATCTGTCGGAAGGAAGTGTTGCATGATTTCTTATTGTATAAATTTCAAATTATGGATATTTACTAATTTTCTGTTTCCTCCACATGTTGATAACATTAATTAAAGCTAAAAATACAATAATACTTGTGGTTTGGTGTAGTTTGTCGCTCTACGGTCATTTTGTGCGCACTTTGAGATATTTAGACCGGGTCCTACAGTTGAACGTGGATTCCGAACCATTAACAAACATCCATGCCACCGCCAATATTCAAACATGAAGTCTATAGTACCAAATGCCAGGCCACTAATACTAGGAAAGATGATTGCAAAATGGAAATTAAAAATAGTGTATAATGAGAGAAAATTTTAAAATTGAGATGCAAGAATTAAACATTCCATGAATTTTCATATTATGGAAATCATCAAAGATTCCATGCAGATTATACATAAACGTGCATATCATACATAAAATAAAATTTATGTCTACCCGACAATTGCCTTGCTATAACTAAAAGATTCAGTTATTAACACCTAAAATTAAGGAATTTCCGTTATTACATTAAATGAGAAACTCCCCGATTTCCCAAAAAAACACTTCTACTTTTCCTACAAAGAATTGCTGATCCAGCTCTCTTGTAAATGATTCATTTGCGATTCTTTTGTTCACAAGGTCTGTGGATTTCATCCAAAGCACTTTTAATGATTCATTAAGGATTTTATTAATTTTGATATATGGTGTCTCTCCCGAAGCCTACCTAAGCTATATATCGCCTTTCAGGTATATATACACTCAAGAGCCAAAACATTATGACCACCCCTACATTTTACAGTGAACTCGCCTGGATGACGTGGAAGGCACGTGATCAGGTGGAAGTGGTATCTAACTGGTATTAAGTGGTGGTATGCCAAGCCCAATCCATGCCAAGGCGGGTTGAAGCTGTGTTGCGCGCCAAAGGTGGGCCAACTCGTTATTGACAGGTGGTCATAATGTTTTGGCTTTTGAGTGTGTATATATATAAAGATGGATCAAATGAAAAAAACGTAATAATGGTCATACTTTCGTGTATGCGAGTGTAAGTGTAACAATACTGTGTGTAGAGGTAGAGCAGGAGGTGATAGAATAGAAATTATATTGAAGAATGTACTAGTCCTTGGTAAACTCTCACAACCACGTGGTATGCGTTGGCGGTTTGTCGTCCGACAAGCAATGAGTTTACATCAGATTTGTGACGAAAGAAGAACAACGTGGTGTAGTAATTAATTTTTTTCGGCAGAAGGTGTTCGAGTTCATGAAGTGCATTGGCGAATAAAAGTAGTGCACGAAGAATACCTATTGTGAATAACTCGTGTGCAGAACTGTTATAAGCATTTCTACGAGGGACTGGAATTTGAAAATGATTCGCGACCTGGTCAAAGTCACCTCGGTATCACGGAAGCTTTGGTGAATGAAGTTGACCAGATCATCCATACAAATAGATGATGCACAATAAAGGCCATATGCGAGGAGTTGGGTGTGAATTTGGTTCTGTTTGTACCATCTTTTTATGAGAAACTGCCCTACAGGAAACTGAGAGCAAAGTAGGTGCCATACAATCTCCCAGACAATCATAGGTGACTTCGTATGGGATTGTCCTTGCAGCACCTGTTCCGATATCGTGCTGCGATTAATTTCTTGGACAGTGTTGTGGCAGGGGATGAATCTTGATGCCATCACTACCAATCAAAAAGATAACGACAAAACCAACAGTGGAAACGTCTCAACCTCTATCTGCAGAAGTCCAAATTGATGCAAATTAAGGGTAAAGTCCTGCTGACGGTTATTTTTTTTTTTTTTTTTTTACAATATGAAAAGGCAGATTCTCGTTGAGTTCCTGCACCAGGTTAAACGATCAATGATTATCAGTACTACAATACCATGGAACGTTTGCGTGCAGCAATCAAGCAATCAAAGCCAAGCAGCCTATATATGTTGCATGTTGTCCTCTGGAGTGATTTTGCTCATTAAAAATGTTCAGCCACATACGGCCCCTCTCACACTCAGTAAGCGTGTTAGAAACAGCCACCATAAGGCTCCAGATCTTTCACCATGTGAATTTCATATTCTTGATGTTCCCAAAAGGCTCCAAAGGGTTGTGGTACTTTTCAATCGGAGAGGGAAGTCTTGACACCTGCCCGAAACTGACTTCAATGTAATCCAAACTCTTTCACGGAAAAGGTATCACCGCTTGGTGCAAACCGTAGGACGTTAAGTGCTTATGTAATTTTTACGATAACATTTGAAAATAAAGAGTATGATAGGCTACCATTCAGTTTTCATTTGATAAACCTCATATAAACAAATTTTTATATGATGCTTAGCGTATATATAAAATAAAATTTTAAATTATAATTATATATTCTTGAGTAACGAATAAGCAACACTTAATTTATTTTTAAAGAGTTTTAAATTTATAAAAAATGAAATAAAATTTATATATTTTTTTGGTAAATAATATATTGTAAGGCATATTTGTTCACTAAGTATGGGAAATATATTAAACATAATCTATGACTAAGTGCAAGTAATTATTAATAAAATGGTAAATTCATATTTCAATTATATATTTTCATGACAATCATTCTTTTTAAAAAGTTTTAACTATTTTAACTGCTTAAAGTAGTGGTGTTAAGATCCAAAATTGGAAGGTGGAAAGTTTGGCAGAGTTTGTCCTCTTAAAAAGGATGTAAAAAAATTGGTTAAATTTATATTACTCAAAGATTAATTGCATCATAAAGATATTTGAAATCGACATTCCTCCAAAATTTTCAATTTTGGCAGAAAAAAAAACTACATCTTTGTACATTACTTCAGCAATTGTCACCTTCAGTAATCTATAGTTTGCTTTCAGTAATTTAAACACAGTCTATAAAAATGATAATTGTAATTAAACTGTTTAAATTTGATGGTTAGGAAGTTCGTTGATTAAATATCAACTTGATATTATGTTTTTATCTTCATATTCTTTTATAATATTTGATTTATTTTGCAACAAAATAAAAGAATTTTAGTTACACTTATAACAAAAACAAATATTGAGAATTTGCTTTGCTTGTGATTAGCCTGTTAAAATATAAAATACACAATTTCAATTTGAATGCAATTTTAAGCAATTGATCCGACGTCTAAACATGGAGATATATGAATCCATAAATTTATGAAAATATAATTTTTTATTACACACTACTGTGTCCAAAAAGTAAAAACCAATTTTCAATTTAAAATTCCCGGGGGTATGGTATTTCAAATTTTTTTTTTTTAGATTACTGGAACCATCCTGACATCTGTCTGAAATTCGACGTCAAAATATTCATTAGTGTTTGATTTACGTTTGGCTTTGTGAGACACTAAAACAGATTCCGGCGATTTTTGAAATCTCTGAATTAATTGAGAAATAAACTTGCATTAAATTTTGTTTGAGGAAACGTATAGAATGTTGAAGAAGGCGTGGGTGAGGCATTCCTATATCGGAAAGCAATGTTTAAAAGTGGTATAAACAAGTCAAAAGAAGGCAGAGAACGCGTTGAAGACGAAGAGCACTCTGGGCGACCATCAACCGACGAAGCGCACGTCCAATAAATGAAAGATTTGTTGCTTTGCAAACAGTCGATTCACAATTAGACACGTTGGTAATGATGTTGCAATTTCAAAAGAATTGGTCAATTCCATTTTTGTCCTCAGACGCATCAATACCGAAATATTGGTACAATAGACGGGATTGGTACCGAAAACACTGAATGCGCTAGCTCACACTGCATTGATTCTTCATGATGTTTTCACCATAAATGAAGTTGGCATCATTCCACAAACCACCATATTCGCACCGTGCGACTTCTGGCTATTCCCTAAACTCAAAAGTCCATTCCAGGGACACCATTTTAAGTCGATTGAAGATATTCAACGTAAATCGCCACGCGCTTTGAAGGCCATCCTGCCGATGATTTTTAGCATGCATTGAGGATTGGAAAAAAGTTGGCGTAAGTGCATTTTGTCCGAAGGGATTACTTGAATACAATGAAAATAAATTTGGAAGATTAAATAAAGTGTTTTTTGAAAAACAATATTTTACTTTTTAGGCACAGTAGTATAAGATAATAAATTAGATATTCGGTAATTTAACACTCAATTAAAGTTTAACTCCGAAGAAAATTATGATCTCAAAGGAAATAAATTCGCCTGGCAACATCATTCTTAAATTCTGGGTTACAAGAGCATTTTGCAAACTAAGCTATATAAGCAAATCACAAACTAACTGACATAAACTATCGTAGAACTGTTTTACCTTTCATTCTGTGAACTTTGGTTTTTTTATAGTAATAAAAAAATTCTATAATTTTTTAAATATTGTTTTGTCGTTGATCGAAATTTGCAAAGACGGCAGTTTTGCAAATTTGCAAAGAAAGGGAAAATCCTTTGAATAGTTTATAAACAAATAAGATCAACGTCTGTCCTCGAAGGAAGTAGCTATCCGGTGCACTTTACTTTGAGTTGCTCTCTACTGATAAGGATTTGACAGAAGGAAGTGCTATGACGTAAACTTCAATTGATGCATATTTTTTATTTCCTTTTTGTACACTTCATAGGAAATTAAATTTAAGAAATGTGATAGTTTACTCACAATGAAGATTTAATTACTGAAAGGCAAACGGGTAATAGAAAATAGTGTGAATTTGTAATTCAGATTGAGATATATGAAAAATTGCCTTTTGCTTGAAAAAAATTCATCATAATTAAAAATCAACTTTAAGTCTTTAATGCAGTCCGAAAACAGGAAACTCCCAATTATTTGCTGGCAATTCAAAGGGTTTTATAATTTTAAACTATTTTTATGCTTGCTTTAAACTTTTAAACTTTATGATTGCAATGGTGTCTTTAACCTAATAATGAAAAATATAAATATTACATCTAAAATATCAATCAAGCATTTTACTCTAAAGCGCATTTTCAAGTGATGTTAGTTATTTTGATTTGTGAATAGAAAATGTAATAATATTATTACATTATTGTAATAATTTCATCCTTCAAAGAGTGTTTACCTTTTGTTTCATCCTACTAAATGTAATATTATTAATGCATTATATCATACTGCAACCCGTCATATAAACAGAGGTAATAAATATGTCAAATCTTTCTATTTTTTATTCATATAAACATATAACTTTTTAAATGAATTTTGACAGATAATTGATGTTTCTGAAATGTTATTACCGAAATTGATACAAATAGAGTCATTTCATTATTAAATGAAGTATACATATCAGATTTAAACTCTTTATAATCATTTAATTAGACATTTTACCATTACTGAAAATTCACTCGTTTAATAAACATATCATTGATATATTGAAATACTTCAATTTTTTAATTTAGATTTTTCACATTTTAATTTGTGAATATCTTTTTGATTCATCATGATCGCCGTAACAGCATCATGGTGGGCCAAAGTTGTCTGCCTACCGACATATTTCGAGACAAGAGATGTTTTCTTTTTATGGGTTCTGCTCTTTGCCCTACGCTCTACAGTCATATTAGACAGGACTTACGGCTATAAACATTCATGGTACAACTGTATACAAACATCCATGGTACCACTGGGCGCCAGAGCGCTACTAACACGGCCATAAAGTCCCTATATGTTTTTTTGATTACTTTATAAAAATTTTAAATTCTTAAATAATTTTTTTTGTAGATGATGCTTTACATGCTTAAAGCATGGCAGAGACAGGATTGCTGCTAGTAGATTTGGAAAACGAGAAAATGTAGTGTAGATTAACGAAAATCTTTCCCATCGCCACAAGACTGGATTGTGGAATTTTTCCAATGCGATAGAAAAATTCGTGGCTAACACCCCGAAAATCACAAAAAATATTTTCATGGGGCTTTTGTAACGTACCAAGACTTTCATTGTATATCCATGACATCGGTGAAAAAAGATAAACGATTTTAATCATTTAATCATTAAGTTTATGCAAGTCACAAATGTTCTGATTTGTTGTTTCTTATCCGATTTGGTCAACAGCAACATCCAGTCTAAGTCCAAGAACCCGTGTGGTCTCATGGAAGGAGGGAAAGAGGTTAGAAACAATTAAGGTGTATAAATATAAAATAAGTTTGAAACAATTTAGGTGGCTAAATATAAAAAAAAGTTTGAAACAATTAAGGTGGCTAAATATAAAATGAGTTTGAAACAATTAAGGTGGCTAAATATAAAATAAGTTTGAAACAATTAAAAGTGGATAAAACATATTGAAATTAAATGTTTAACAATATGTGTCTGCATCAAAATACGTTTTTCTAGTTAGTGAAAACTATGAAATTAAAAAATCTTTAAAAAATTAAACTAATATCAAGGATTTATTTCAATGAATCAATTATTGTTTTTGATCCATTTTAATTTTATTTTAGCTTCTTATCAACAGAGAAATTCTAAAAAAAAAAATAATTCTACTTTTTTTTTTTATGCATTTGAAACAATTAAGGTGCATAAAACATGCTGAAATTAAATGTTTACCAACCTGTGTGTCAAACGATGTATTCTCTAGTTAGTGAAAGCTATGAAATTAAAACCTTTAAAAAAATATGAATTTAAAGTCTAAAAAATATGAAATTAAAATCAAGGATTTATTTGAATGAATCAATGATTTCTTTTATCCATTTCAATTTTATTCCATCATCTTATCAACAGAGTGCAATTCAAACTACTGAATCGGTGCTTCTATCAAGAGGGACAATGCCACTGTTTGTCTCACAAGTGCTTTTGCAAGGGTTTTTCCCACTGCAAGACTTAAGCGTTTGATTAAACGCGGGAATACCGTTCTGTAGCCTATAAAATCTTCTTAAATACAACTTTACATGCAAATAAAGTTGCATTAAAAGGGCAAAAATTTGAAGCTCACCATGTAAGTTATTTTTTATATTGTGCATGTGCGTTTTTGTATCTATATGTCATACTGAAAAATTGGCATTGAATCAAATTATGAATATTATTGGCATTTGTCTTTTGAAATACATGTTTTTTTGCATGATTACATTTGAAAAATTCAATTTTATTTGAAGAATTTTCAGTATTGTTAGATTAATGATGTTAACTATTGTCAGATTAAAGATGTTAACTATTGTTAGATTAATAATATTAACTATTTTTAGACTAATAATAAGAACTATTTTTATATTAATGATGTTAACTTTTGTTAGATTAATAATATTAATGTTACATACTGTTAGATTAGTTAGTTAACTATTTTTAGATTAATAATGTTAACTATTGTTAGAATACCTATGCTTTTTATAGAATAAAAGTCAATCATCTGGATGCTGCCTACTCCTAGATTAATTACAATTTTTTTCTTAAAATTTTTTATTAAAAAATTAGATGTATATATTGTATCGGAAAATAAATGTAAATAAAAAAATTTTCTTAATTTTCACTGTATTTATAAAAAATGAAAAAAAAAAAAAAAATTTGCAAAAATAACAATTTTCATTTTAATAAATTGCGATAATGAATATTTAAGGAGTTTTTTTTCTTTCCTTGTCTATCATTTTATCCTATTATCAGTATCAGTTTATCAGTATTGATAGTATTTCATAATTTTTTGTATTATTTAGAAATAGAATTTAATATTATTAGTTTTTTGTAATAAGCATTTAAAATCACTTAAAAAATGTTATTAGATTTTAATTTCTTTTTACAATAATTAAATTATTTACATATCTCCAGATGTAAAAGCAATAAATGATGCCACAGTAACCAAGGATGGCACTAAATCTACGGTTATATTAATGTTGTTTGAATATGAATGGCTATAATGTTGTTTCATAAGTCTATTTTTTGTGAATCGAAATGTAAATTACAAATGAAACTCATCACTGTGAAAAGACAAGCAATGAATTATCATTCTCTGAATTTAGATTGTACCATGGTTTTATTGTTATTCTAGATATTTTTGTATTTAAAAAGTGCTTTGAGAGAGAGAAAAATTTGTCTTCAAAGCATATCTAGTCACTGTAGAAAAAAGTATGCAAACTTGATATCGCGTAACTGATATGCAAGATGGTAGAATGGGTTGTATATTCACTTTATATTAATTCTTTTCTTCACTGCAAAATTCATTTTTAATCTCTGTGCATAAGTTGATAAAATTTGTACTCTAAGGGATATTACTGTGCCGAAAAAAAAAGATGAAATTTTTTTTTTTTCAAAAACTCTTTATTTATTCTTCAAAAATTTATTTCCTCGCCTTCAAAGTGATCCCTCCGAACATAATGTACTTATGCCAACCTTTTTTATCCAATCCTCAATACATGTTAAAAGTCATCGACAGTGATGGACTTCAAAGCGCACGGCGATTCACTTTGAATATATTCAATCGACTCAAACTGGTGTAACCTTAGTGGTGGTTTGAGTTTGGGAACAGCCAGAAGTCGCGCGGTGTGACTACGATGGTTGTGAACGATACGGGTTTCATTTTTGGTGAAAATCACAAAGAATCAATGTAGTGTGAGCTGGCGCATTCATTGTTTTCGGCACTTATTCAGATTTGAGCGCGTTTGTGGCTCAAAAGGGAATTGACCGATCCTTTTGAAATTCCAATATCCTCAGCAAGGTCTCTAATTGTAAATCGACTGTTTGCAGGCACCAAATCCTTAATTCTTTGGGCGTGAACTTCGTGGGTTGAGGTTGATGGTCGACCAGAGGGTTCTTCGTCTTCAACGCGTTATCTGCATTCTCTGAACTGTTTATACCACTTCTAAATATTTCGCACAGATAAAAAGACAGTGCTAGCAACCTAAAAAACTTGAAATTCCAAAAGCAGCGGAATTTAAATTGAAAATTGGTCTTACTTTTGGACACAGTAGCATTACTTAAAATTTAATTAAAAGGTCTAAACTTCTATTTTTGAAAGTGAAGATGGGATCATTACT
Source organism: Caerostris extrusa (assembly GCA_021605095.1). Lineage (NCBI taxonomy): Eukaryota > Metazoa > Arthropoda > Arachnida > Araneae > Araneidae > Caerostris > Caerostris extrusa. Next base: position 54,099 of record BPLR01010547.1, on the reverse strand, counting down.
GTATGATAATATTGTTCGATAATTAAGGTTAATCTTATGGTCTGAATACATGGCATGCTTCTTAAATAAGACGCATACCTTAATTTATATTTCAGGTGTTTTTAATTGTTGCATGTTAAAGGGTTTATTTTTACATTGATAAATTTTAACTATCGGCTTTATTTAAATTTTCAATAATGTTTCATGTTTATGTTTAAATTTGATCAATTTTGTTGATTGTATATGTAAATGTTCATAAATTAAATGTGAATTACACATGTTGTTGTTGTTGTATCCCCTGAAGACTACAAGAAAATCAAACATCGTGGTGCTCACGAATAATATTGGGTATGTTGATTGCCAGCTAGATGTATATAAAAATCCTTCTCCGAGGGATGGTTTAGACAATGTATGTGCGATGCAATAGCTGAGCAATCAAAGACATGATGAGAGAGTAAGCTCGACATCAGGGCAATTGCCACATTTTTGGTATTTTTTAACGCCATCAGCAGAAAATTCACATATTTTTGTGGGGCTTCTTTTCTTAAATTTGTCACAGTTTATTGTCGGCATTTATTTCTGTAATTTGTTATTTTGTTTTAATCTTAGAAGGAGTTATAAGTTTAGATTTTGCCAAGAAATTTGCATATGCAATGTAACTAGGAAGAGAAGTCTGATCCAGACTTTTGTCTTCTTCGTCATAGAATCTGCAATTTCATTAAATTCCAAATCCACATGAGCAGAGATCCATTGCATTACACACATTCTGTGCAAGCAGTGGATTTGTTCCGAAAGTGATATACTGTTCAAGATCATACTTGAAAAATCTACATCGAGAAAATGTAAGGCAGAACTGCAATCAGTAAAGATTGCACTTCAATTCATTTTTGCGATGAAGATTCATTTTTGGCGATGGAGATAGACCTCAAGTTCCTTTTGAATGGCCAGCAGTTCTCTTGTGAAGAAATTGTACGTAGAAGAGGTATTAAGGAGTTAAATTTAGACACACGTTTTATTATTGTGGCATTTTGTTCTTTTAGTAATTAACAAAAGTTGGCAACCTAAGTTTATTTGCAAAATGAATCAAAAATGGTTGTACAATTATTAACAGACCTTAGAGGTGCAAGAAAGTATTTAGTGCCACACAGCATTTAATACCTATTCGAGAACAGTATATTTTTGGTATAATAGATAAAAAACGAATCAAATATTTCGTTAGTTGGGAATTATTTGGAACCTCGAAAATTTGTAATTTTTTGTGTTCTTCTTTCGAAAAGAAAGCTTTTAAAAGAAATTGTGCAATTTTCATCATCAATAGATTCTGAAAAAATCATTTTAAATGAATGTTTAATGAACTGTTGATTTATATAATTAATCCGTTATTGTTATATATGGAAAGATATAGATACTATCATTATTTTGAAAGAATTTGAAACATACCTGTTCAAATTATTATTAGGATTTAAAAACAAATGCATATAGTTCAAAAACTTACAATTTTTGATTATATGCTTAAGAAAAATTTTTAAGATTAAAGAACTTGATAAGCCAATGAATTTTAAGTCTATTATAATAAATAATTTCACTTAAAAATCTAATCTAATTATGAAAAGTTAGCGTCTTGTTGATTTAAAAAAAAAAAAAAAAAAAGAAGAAAAAAAAAAAAAAAAAACGAGGAACAGAAAAACATAGAAATCAAAGGAAAATAATTTCCTGCTTATAAAACATCATCATTGCCTTATTTCCTTTTTACTAAAATTTAATTATTTTCCCTGATAAATAATGTTGATTATCTAATAACCAGTACTTTATAAGTGCTACAAAAATTATTTCCAATAACTTTTCACCTTTAATATCAGTGTACTATATTATATAAATAAATGGAGGATTTTTTTTTACATTTTAAAAACATAAAACATTTTTCAATCTTTTAGGTATCACTTTGTTTATTCTATACTGCTTTCATTCCTGACAATTTCTCAGACTCTTGAAATGGGATCTCAACATGCGATCCCAATGGCATTTCCACAAATTATTTAGATACTGCAATGGATATGATCTCGAATGCCAAGAAGCATTTACCCAATTGTGAGTAAACAAACACGTATTAATTTTTCTACATATTTTTCATGCAGTTTCTACATAATTCATGCATTTTTTGTTGAATAAAAATGAAATAGCTGATTAAAAAAATAAAACCAACGATTTGATACATATTTGATTTGATACATTACAACGATTTGATACATTATGATTTGATATATATATATATATATACCATTTTAACTTCTTTATTTTTGTTAGTATTCAATTTTGTAAGCAAGTTGAAGTGGACTTTATCTTTTAAAGGTAAACATCATTTTTATCAAAGAAATGCAATCTATATGTTTTTACGATTTGGTTATTACTCTATTATCATTATGAGATGATATACATTAAGTAATGTATATAAATATAAATGCTAGGCTAAATATATTCTGTGTCACCCCCCTTATTTTCGTTGTCATTCAATTTTTATAGTATATAAGAAACTTGAAATGGACTTTTTTTTAAATGCTAAATAATATTTTTTTTTAATGAAACGCAAACCAACCATCAACTTTTACCATTATTCTATTATCATCACGGGATGATAGAGTAATAAACTAATCTTCAAAACTGATGGTCGATCATTGTGAGATGATAATTGTAACTCCATGTTTTCATAAATCTGAGTTATTGCGGGACACCAGATTGAACATTTGAAACTTTCATATATTTGAATTCAGTAATCAGTTCCATCATCTTGATCGGAGGCCATAATTTCGGATTTTATTGCTTATTATTATCTTACAGGGCTTCTTCTGCAAACTTCTAGCAATGTTCTGCGATTCAATCGTTTTTCGTGGATATCTTTTTGTTACTTGCTCTATAACACAAGTTATTTTCTATTGATTTATATCATATTAATTAAAGCCATCGTTTCGTCGATTGTGTAGCATATATTTGCTGTTTACACCAATTAATAAATTTTCTGGCTCTATTTCCACATTAGCTTTTAATCTTCAAAAATGAAATTATTGTTTTTGGATGTGATAAATGTTAATAGGCTCGATTAACTCATTCTATTTAACATCTTGAAGGTCCGAATGCATTAGTTAAACCGATGGACTGCGCGGATGTGTTGCGCGGTGGACACAACAAGAGCGGCGTCTACACAGTGTGGCCTGGAACAGGGTGGCCGAAGACAAGCCACTGGACGTGTACTGCGACATGGACACGGACGGAGGGGGATGGACAGTGAGTCCTTTTCATCACTTGAATCTGTTCACTTAACTTCCAACTCTGTTCATCGGGAACAAAGTTTTACAAAAAAACACCTTAAAAGATTATAAATAATTATTATAAATGCGACACCTGAATTACTGTGTCCAAAAAAGTAAGACAAATTTTTCAACTTAAAATTCCCGGAACTTATGGAATGTCAATTTTTTTCTTTTTTAGGTTGCTAGCGTTGTCCTTGACACCTGTGAAATTTGACGTCAAAATATTCATTAGTGTTTCGGAGTTACGCTTGGCTTTGTGAGACGCCAAAACTGATACCGGCGATTTTTGAAATGTCTGAATTAATTGAGCTTCCCTTTAGTTGAGAACTTGCATTAAATTTTATTTGCGGAAACATATAGAACGTTGCAGAAGGAATTCGGCACATTTCAAAAATCGAACATTCCTACACTTTGGGGGATTACTTTGAAGGCGATGAAATATATTTGGAAGAATAAAGAACGAGTTTTTGATAAGAAAAATTGGTGTTGCTTTTTGGCGAGTAGTATATTTTCTTACACGCTAAGAACTTTTGTTGGAGAATAGAATTTTATAACTATTTTATGTATTGTTATAATGGAGAAAGGTAAAAACTAGGAATTCTAGATATTGGCTTAAAATAGTACAGGGGTTAAGACTTCATGTCAGAGTTTGTGGAAATGAAGACACAATGCGAAGTTTTTATAAGAGCTATCCAGAAACAGTATCATGCTGAGGTCACAATAGATATTATTTCATATACATCTAATTTAATCTATACAATCTGTATGTATAGGTTTTCCAGAGAAGAGGCAACTTTCTGAAGCCCAAAGACTATTTCTACAAAGACTGGGCCAGCTATAAGAAAGGCTTCGGGCACATTGATCAGGACTTTTGGTTAGGTAAGAAATTTGAAAAATGTGTTGCATTATAGAATTTTTTTCATCTTAAAATCATTTTAATAAATTCTAGAATTATAGAACTATTAATAAAAATTATTATTAATAATAATATTTTAACTGAAAATTATAAAAAAAAAAAATCCCATTTAAAATACGCATTTTATTAGCATGTTTAATAATAATTTTTTTTAAAATTTAAATGACAGAATTTTTTATGCATGAATATTTTACGCATATCAGTGCTTCCGATATTAATAAATATTAAAATAGCTTTCTTCTTATTAATTTTTATAATTTAGTTAATCTATCATTAAATTATTAGAACTATTAAATATAATGCGTATTTTATTAAAATATAAAATACACTAAAAAATTATAAATTTCTCAACATTGAAATTGTATCACCAAGAAATTGTAGAACATTGAAATTCACACCATCCGTAGATATGCTAATTATATGCAAATTTTCAAACATAAAAAATTAAGACAAAAAAAACTGAAATGTACTGATTTATTCAATATCTATTATAGCAGCTTCAGGAGAAATATATTATTAAATATTATATTAATTATATATTATTCTATTTTAATATCATTTTAATTATATGTTATTCTATTTTAATATTATATTAATTATATATTAAAATTTTGTCAGCTTTTCAAAGTTTCTTTAACATTGCGCGTTGTAAAAAGTTTCCTTAATTATTTTTCCGAAGTTTTCATCAACTCATGAAAAGTTAAGTTAATTATTCCATCAGCTTTTTAGGACACTGAAACACTTCCCATGGATAAAAGGAGTTGCTGAAAATTTTTATCATTTGCATATCTGATATCTGCCTACCACTTCTGTGATGTGTGCAATTATAAACCTTTTTCAAACTTGGTATTGCAAATTCAATATCAGGAGTGTATTTGATAGCTTCAACCGGAAAATATTTGTAGAACCAGTTGTCAGTGCTTAGCATTTAATTGTCTTGTAGGCAACGACAACATATACGCCCTCTCCAACCAGCGCTTGTACTCCATCCGTTTCGACCTGAGAGCCGTGGATGGGGAGAAGAGGTACGCCCTCTACGAGACCTTCTGGATCGACGACGAGAGCCACAAGTACACCCTGCACATCCAGGAATACAGTGGTGACGCAGGTGCAGTACACAATTTGTAAAGAATCTAAAAGTTTTAAATTCATTTAAATTACTGCCGTAGTAAAGATTATTTAACGTGGCCTCTGTGACCCACAGGAAGCATTAGAATAAGCAAAGAAATACTTGAACACCTATTGTCGCTATCCAACTTCTGAAATTTGTTGTCGTTATCCCGCTTCTGTAGTCAGGTGGACGGAAATACTCCAATCTCTTTATAGGAATTTATTTACAATATTAATACATACATACACATGGCACCCTGTGCCTCTTCCACAATATCAATCCTATGTAATACTTAAAAACCGTAAACATATCACATACGGTCTCTGACCGTCTTAATAGGTCAGACGCTCCTAGCGTTCTCCTTTCGTCATCTCAACGCTTGTCCACCCAGTTATGGTACCAGTTACTGGTCCCAGTGGCGACCTCTCGCGACAATTTAATTATAGTTAAACCTTTACACACCAAAAAAAAAAACTTATTGTGTTCTTAGAATGCAGATATATTGCTTTGATTACATCACCACACTTTTACATAAGACGCGTTGTATTTGTATACGACAATAATGAAGTGTACTGTAGTTTATTCCAATGTTTGTGTGTAATGCACAGTGGCTGTCGACGATAGAACTCTTATTTTATTCATTATATTAAGTTAAAATTCATTATCAAATTTAATATGTAAGGCCTCAGAAGTAATATACGTAACTTTGAGAGTAAAATTAGGACAATTCAGGATACTGGTTCAATAAGCGTTTACAATGCAGAGCGTTTACAATGTGATTGTCATTGCATGTGCTTCATTCTTAAACATTTTGCATTTGTCTTTAGCTGTACTGTGTGGGTGTATGGATGAGAGTCGATGTAGTATGTTTGTGTCTATTTATATATGCATATATGTCTATGTTTGTGTGTCTATGTATATATGCATATGTGTCTATGTATATATATGCATATATGTCTATGTTTTTATGCATGTATGTATGTGCATGTGTGTGTTGTGTCTATGTATGTATATATGTATGTCAATGTATGTATGTGTGTGTATTTATGTATGAGTGTCTGTGTGTGTGTGTGTATGTTATGTTACACTATGTCGTGTTGTGTTATGTTAGTAAGGACACCAATGATTCTTTTTAATAGTAATTTAATGTAGAAGTCAAATACAAAAAATTAAATTTAATATTAGTTCAATTATTGAGTAATGCTATTTGATATAATAATATTTCATTATAAAGCGTAAGCAATGCCAATGTTAAAAATGTTTTCTTATTGTTTCAGGAGATTCTATGATTTCAGACCACAATAACATGAAATTCTCCACGAAAGACCAGGGATAACGACGATCGAAAAGAGCATTGCGTCCAAATGTACAAAGGTGCTTGGTGGCATAAAGCGTGTCATTTTTCCAATTTAAATGGTCTTTACCACAGAGGAATGCATGAAAGTTTTGCAGATGGCGTCAACTGGTATCATTGGAGAGGATATAACGAATCTTTGATTTCACAGAAATGAAAATACGTCCGAAGAATTTCAGAACAGTTATGGTTATGAGTGAAACTCCAAAGGAATTTTAAGATGGAAGAAATTTAATATGTATTTTGATCTATATTTTTTTTTCGATCATCAACTAGTGATAATTATACAATTGTTGATCTGTGTCTGCGAAAACTATAAATAATTGATATTAATATTAATAAAAATGTTATTATATATATTGACTTTTTGTGGCTTTCATTCTCCTTCTCATTATACATGTGTTACAACTTAAACATTCATAAAAAAATCTTGACGGTTAAATGAAAAACTATTTATGAATTATCAGGTATGTAACTCTTTTTATTTCGTTCCAATACCGAATTATCTAGAAATGTGCACAAAAAAAATAATAGTAATAATGATGTACTGAAAAATGATGAATGTAGTAGCCAGGATACTGTTTCTTGATACAAATAGGAAAATCTTTACCATTTCACGCTTAGTAGTTAAAAGAATATAACAGCAAAAGAGGATCCCTTTAATTGATCCATTTTTCTATGAATGAGGACAGGCAACAAAAACATTTATAACTTTTTCAAATTCTATACTATACTTTCAGAACCGCTTTAGTTTCAGATGGGCAGAGTGAATTTGTAATTTCCGATATTGTTCTAAAATGGGTTGTAGAGTAATATCTTTTCCCTCCACCCTTCTCAGGTCTAAATAGATCAAATATGATATGTTGATATGGGATATGTTTGTTATTTTCGATGTTGCTTTTTAGAATTGGTTGCAGGTCCAATTGAATAAATATGGATTCTGATTGAACAGGACAAAAGTTTCCAGAACATACTAAACCACAAAATGCTAAGATATGAAAATTAGTTTTACAAAATTCTTTTGATTGAAATTTTATTGGTGAATTATACATTCTGTACAGAAATAAAAAAAAATGTGAGGCCTATTCATCTGCAAGTAGAGATGGCCTTGGTCGACCATGAGGCAGTTGCGCAGTTGAAGAAGCTTATTCGAAATTTAGTGAAATTATCTGAATTAACGATTAATGAACAATATAAAGGATTGTGATAAAAAAAAAAAAACTCCAATGTTATATTTAAAACAAATTAATAGTTGAAAAGTCAAAATGGAAAAAAAAATTTAAATGTTGAAAACACTTCTTTTAAAAGTACAAAATAAATTAAAGAGTCTAAATGAATTGTTTCATCATCTATAATTGTTTAAATCTGAGAAGGTTACACAGACAATTACTCATTTCCTGATTCTCCTTACACACTTAATATCTGTTATCTGATTTAAGTACTAAGTTGCTCTGATTAGTACAAAACACTAATTGCATGTAATGTAACAGCTTGTCTGCTATCGAATTTGAGTGATTTGTTGTTATCATGTATACATTCCTGTCTTCTGGGATTGAAATGCCAAAATTTTTCACGTGAGAAAATATGCTGCATCCCCATGGTTCAATTGGATGTTCATTTATAATATGCGTAACAAGTTTATTTCCAGTTCTCGAGTCTACTTCGAATGTAATCTCTGTTCTAAATTATCACATGGCGTGATAAACAAAACCACAAGGGGCTCACATTGTAAACAGGCGGAATCTCTGTCATATTCAGTAATAAAAATAAAAAACTAATGTATTCCCATGAACCTGAAAGGGGCATTCTTCTTGAAGCCTTAGTTGGTCTAATAAACCGAGACGTTATAATATCCATTAGAAGATGTTTGTATTTAAAATTAAAATAAATATAAATCCGATTTTTCAAACTTTTTAAAACTAATCTTTTAATTTGAAATTTTTTCCCTAACTTAATACTCAGATTTAATTAAGCACAAAGTAAAAAAAAAAAATCTTGTTTTTTTGATGAAATAAAAGTGTTATTTTTGATAACAAAATTGTAATATAAAAAGAATAAAAAAAATAAACATCTTATTCTTATCTGTTTTTTTTCTTCTGAGTTTATATTTATATAACTTTAATTTTTAATTTGTTTTAATTTTATTTTTTCTGATTTTTGTTTCACATTTTTGGTTTTATTTATTTTATGATTATTTTTATTTTCATTTATTTATTATTATTATTTTTTTATTTTCATTTATTTATTATTATTTTTATTTTCATTTATTTAATTTTTTACAATTATATTTTGTATAGAATTAAGTTCAAAATCTTGTCAAAAATTATCCAACTTTTGACAGGATTTATGTCATTCATAAATATGTGTCATTTATAACAAAACTATTTGCTATTTTGTTTAATATTTTGAAATTTTTTTTTCAATTCTAAATGCGCAATATACACTCATATTTGTTTTTCGCAACACATTTTATCAGCGTTGATTTATTTATTAAAAATATGCACATTTTGATCATGTCTGTCAATCTAAAATAAAATCAGACTAAAAACTTTTTAATAAATGTAATTCGTCTTTATATGTTCTAAACCATCAAACTCATCAATTCAATAACATTGACTTTTACATATTTCACTCAATAAAATTTCCTCGTTAAATTCAACATACCGAAAATTTCTAAATTGCAAAACTTGGAAATATTTAATGAGAGATATGAATTAGAGAACAGATGGTTAGAGATAAAATAAACTTCTGAAATAAACAGAATAAAAATAAACTTCTAAATCCTTTAGTTTTAGGTTTCCGTTTAATTTATTCTTGAAATTTTCTAGACATGTGAATCAACATCTCATTTTTACTATTTTTCAATCTTCTCATCAAAGTTAAAACTCCAAATGTCCATCAATAAAAGCTTATGTTTCAGTAAATGTCAGAAACACTTCATTCTGACGAATCCTTATCAGTAACTTGAAATCGCACATTGCACCGAATAGCTACTTCCTTTGAGGATACAAACAATGATCCTTTCTGTTTAAATATAGTGTGGTTTTTCCCTCTCTACAAGTCTATAAATTACGTTTTGTATATTTTAATTCATGGGAATATCATTTTGAGGTTTATAAAAACCTGCAAAAGGCGTTTTTCTTAAATTTAAATACAGTTGCATGGCCAGAGAAAGGACAAAGTTCCAGTTTCAATTTGTGAGTTATTTAGTAATAAGTAAATAGAAACATTCTTAAACTTAAAATTGTGGTAAAAAATTTGTGTCGGTAATTCTATTTTGAAAAATTAATTTGGTAGTAAGTTTGGTAAGAAATTGATTGTTTGATAAGAAATTTAGAAAATTATTAACTTGGAAATACCATTTTTAGTTTTATAAAACCTGCAATCGTGTTATTTAAAAATTTACGTACAGTTACATAACAGCAAAACAGCAAAAGTTCCAAGTTTCAATTTTGTGAGTTATTTAGTAACTAGTAAATAGAAACATTCTAAAACTTTTTAAATTGTGGTAAAAAATTTGCATCTTTAAATTAATTTTGAAAAATTATTTTAGTAGTAAATTTATAATAAAAATCAGAATGTTAAAATGTTTGTGTAAACATAAATTCGATGTTTATAAATTTGTATTATAAAATTTATGAGTTTTAGTATTAAATTTGCATATATTTTGTGACTTAGATTCGATTTGTGTGAATGTTTGATAATGTGCAGACAATTTTGTTTTAGAGAGTAATTTTTTAATTGTATTATGCATAACCTATTTTTATCATTAAAAAGTGAATTTTGAATGAAAATTTTATTTTATATACGTCATATTTTTAATAAAATAATTCGTTTCGATGCGATTAAATATTTTTTTTAACACAAGCAATTGTTAGGAGGAAAAATAGCATTTTTTTCCTTATAATTTTTAAATAAATTTGTAATAAAAAAATTATTTAAAGGATCATTAAATGAGTAATTTTTAATTAATTATTGTAAAATTACTAAACAATTAACCAATACTGCTGTACTCAATTTTAAACAAGTATATTTCGACTGCTGCACGTATGAAAAAGTAGCCGGATGTATATAGAGGAAAGGCTATTTGAGCTACTACTAATTCTGGATGAATCCCACATGGGTGTGCACATTTATATACAATTCGCTTCTAGTGTTGCACACATGAAGCAATATGTGTCTGTATTTCTGCCCATCTATAAACAAATATCGTGTATTTTTCGTACATATATGTTCATGTAGCTTATAATTGCTCACATTTATGGATGTATATATTCAAAGTAATAATAATTGTTTTAAAAAAATTCTGAAATGAAAAATTTTTATAAATATATATATATATATATATTCACTTTATGAATTTTTACGCATTTATTTACAACTATATTATATATATTCATGTATAAAACAGTAGCTTATATAAATGGAAGTATATACAGGATAAGCTATTGGCCTACTACTAATATTAAATGTATCACATATTGGTGTGCACATTTATATGCAATTTAGTTTAGAGTGTTTCACACATTTATATGTATAATAATATATTCAATAATAATTTTTTTTTGATAGAATTCGGAAATGAAACATTTTATGACTATATATATGTTGTTCACGTTATCAACCTAAGCATTTATATATAAGTATATTCTATTTCTGCATGTATGAGAAAAGGAGCTTGTAAAACTGGTACATAAAGGATTGACCTAATACTAATATTGGATGCATCCCATATTAGTGTGTACTTTTATATACAATTATCTCATAGTGTTGCACGCGTGTATGAACAAATAGCCTATATTTCTGCTCACATATATGGACACGTAACCTTTAGTTGCTGATATTTATGTGTATAAAATATATTCAAGAAATAATATTTTTTTTTTAAAGAATTCTGAACAAAGAATGTGATAAATATGCATAGATCATTCACTTTATGAACACAAATGTCTACATGTTATACTATTCAAATTCAAGTATAATACCTTCTTCTATATTATTAGATTTCATCGATCTAGAATTCATTTAAATAATAAATATAATTGAATTTATTGATAGTATTAGACCTAATATAAATATTCATTAAATAATAATATGTATGATAATAATATATAAGATGATAATATATGTGATAATAATATATATAATATACATAATAGATCAAAATGAATGATTTTCTTGCAAATTTATAATACGCATAACAGTTGATAATAAGATATATATAACTGATAAAGAAATAGTTACAAAATATTCAGGCAATTTATGTGATTTCGTAATTTCTTGGTTGCTCTTTGCTTTTATCAGCAACTATGGATCAAAAACATAAACATTTATTAGAAATGGAGACAGAGTCCGTTGGATTTAGACTGTGAGGCCTGTTTTCCCAAAAGTTTTGTAAAATTCAGCTAAAATTGCTTTCTGAATAAAATATATCAGAAGAAAAACAAATAATTTTTTTACTAGGAAGAAAAAAATTTAAAATTAAGGATGAATTGACTAGGATTTTTTTTAATTAGACAAAAAGCAACTCAAATCATTCATTTTTTTTGTAATAATGTACGAAAAGAATCGGCAATATCATTTATAAGAACATACATTTATTTTTTTATTTTTTTTTTATTTCTAATAACAAATTTGTATAAAAAACATATTTCAAAGATCCAAATACCAAACAATGAACTGATAACAATATATTTCTACCCAATACGAAAGTCCTGGATGGTCTATTGGATCGTTCTGGACAGTGGTAACACAGGCTTCAGGTTCGAGTATTGGCGGTGGCATGGATGTTTGTTAGTGGCTTGAAAAACACCGTTAAACTGTAAGTGTTAGCCTAAAAGTGTGCTCAAATGACAGTAGAGCGACAAACTAAATCTACTAAATATGAAGATTTAAAATCACAGCAACATATCATCTCTTTTTGTTTCAATACTTGCATACCTCCTCTCTGGTTTTACTGTCTTAAACTTATAAAATAACTTTTTTAAATCATTATTGTTGAAAAAAATTGTTTTAAAAAGTAAAAGAAAATAAAATGTGTTGCTAATTTTTACCTTGGATAATTAGCAATCCTATTTATTGGTACATAGTGTATCAAGGGCGAATCCTTCGTAAATTGTAGGTTGAAAAGTACAGAAATAATAATAAGAATAGAAAGCCTTTAATTAAGCAACACTTTATCACGTGTTCTCAGGCATATTCTTAGGCTTAGCAATGCCGTGCTAATAAATATATACAAATTTCAATTATAGTATCATCCACAAAAACTATTATTTTAAAATAATCTCATGTTTATAATTTGAATAAAGATATATTTTTCTGATTTTTTTGTTCAAGAAAAAAAAAAACAACATTTGGCCACTCAAAATTCATCATACATTTTAAAAACACAGCAACTTGAATGAGTGACGCATATTTGCGTCTGCGGTCTCACATATTTGCACAAAATCTGATAAAAAATGTTATTTAATAGACAAGCATAGAAACTATGAAGAAACTCAATTACTCTCATATAGAAAAAAAAAAATATATTTTAAAATTTTGCAGAATGTTTCGAAATACTTAATATAATCGACGTATTAGCGAAAGGAGACTCGGTTCAATAATATTAGTAGAAAATAAAAGAGACAGAAATTTCAAAACAGCTTATTAATTAAGACATTTTTGTACAGGATACAATGACTTTCAAAACCATAATATTCAATATAGCTAAAAAATATCGCATGTAGCAGTGGGTTAGAGTGTTTACATTTTTGGTTTTTTGTTTGTAACTCAAATTTCATTTATATCCACACTTTAGGCTAATTTGACGGGAATCTGCATTTTAATCTGTATTCTGAACCACTAAAACACATATAGGAAGCCTGGGGTACCAAAGGCCAGAGAGCTAGCCAATTGACTACCAGGCAGCCACACTGTTAGGATTCATATTTACTGCATCATAGATATCCAGTTCACATGCATTTTGTTCATTACTCATTCATAACAAAACATAAAGGCCAGCTATTAAAAATAATATATTAATAAAAAATAAATATTTCTAAGCTGTTTTACTGTAATTAGAATATTTCATTTCCATTGGCGCAACAACCTATGGGGTACCAAGGCCGTTTGCCTACTGGAAAGTTTCAAGAATGGAGATAGTTTCTATTTTTTGACAGGGTAGGTGTGCCAGCCTTACGTTCAATACTCTACAGTCATGTTACACAGTTTAAAATGGTTTACGGTTTAAAATGGATTACGAACCTTTAAAAGGATCCATGGCACAGCTGGGACTCGAGCGTGAGACCTATGTCACCGAGCTCCAGCGTGCTGCTCGGAAATCAGGCCCCAATTTGAATGTTTAAACTTTTATGTTTATAAAACCATTTGGAAATTACCTTTGTAGATCCATTGCATAATTAAAACGAAGTATTTTTCTTATCTATAGGTGCCAATTTCTACATTTCGTAATTTTTCTATCCCCTGGCTTTTTTCTCAAACTCTGGGAAATGAGGCATCCACTTGCGATCTTAGTGCAAGATTCACGAGTTACTTGGATGCCGCCGTGTATATGATCTCTAAAGCTAAAAGACTATTACCCTGCGAGTAAGTATACAGTAATGTGTTCACAATAATTTTTAGCAAAATTTTCAATTTCATTTCAATCAGAAAAACGAAGAGAACTTCCATTAAAATCTTATATAATTATTGTTGCAAGATTTTTTTCAGAGATTTACCACGCCTACATTCCTACTTACATCAAAATCATATTAAATGTTACAAACTTGAATTACACAGTGACTCAAAACTTGTTTATATTAGACGTCGAGTTGCGAAGTAAAAGCAAAATTGTGATTCACATAAAAGATTTAATAGTATGATATTTTGATATTTTGTACTATGACACCAATTATTTACAGCGCTTATTCAAAATAATGGAAACATCTGTGAATACAAGTATTATTTTTGAATGCGCTTCGTAAGCATTAAATATAATAATAGCTACCAATTTCTTTAAATAGAAATGCACATATTCTGGTAGTATGTGGTAGCTTTATTGAAGTTCTGTAAGTTTTGGATTTATTTCAAACGCTTAAAATGTCGAACCTTTCAGTTTTTCAGAGGTCAAATTATACGAGCCCGTCTAGCTGGAGCATATGTAACGGAAACATACCAACTTTTAGGCGTTTCTAGAGGTACGCTGTCTAAAGTCATGACATCATACGGGTGGTAAAGCAAAAGAGTGCATGGAAAGAGAAGCTCAGTGGAAAAGGCCGACGAGTATTGAAGCGGACTGTGATGTCCCAAAAGCGAACAACTGCAGCAAAAGTAATAGCAGAGCTCAATCAGCAACTGGATTCTCCAGTGTCAATCAGTACAATTAGAAAGTACCTTCATAAACAGGACATTTACGCCAGAGCAGAAATTCCCATGTCACTTTTAACAGTTATTAATGCCAAATGTCGTCTACAGTGGTGCCACACTCACAAAACCTGGTCGATTGATAAGTGGAAGAAAGTAATATGGTCTGACGAATCGTCTTTCACACTTTTCCCTTCAATAGGATGGGCGTACGTTTGGAGGATACCTGCACAAGCGTATGATCGTGATAGTCTTTTTCCAACTGTCAAGCATGGAGCCAATCGTAACCCTGAAAGGAAGGATCACTGGGGAGAAGTATAGAGAAATTTTAGCTTACCATGTCCATCCTATGATGCAAACTTTGTTTCCTGTAGGAGATGAAATTTTTCAGGGAGATAATGCACCCATCAATGCAGCCGGGTTTGTCCAATCATGAAACGAGGATGGAGTTAAACATCTACCTTGGCCAGCACAGTCACCCGACCTCAATGTCATTGAACCGTTATGGGGTCTAATTTAGATTTTAATTCGGAATCGATACCCTGCACCGGCATCTCTCCCAGAACTTTCACAATATCTTCTCCAATATCAAAGGAATATTGTTCCATGAAGAATGGTACAATATTCCTCTAAACACTACTCAGCACATGTATGAATCGAATCCTAGGCGAATCCAAGCTGTATTAAATTGCAAAGACGGACCTACACTATACTAATAAAGGATTCTTTATAAATCTATGGTATTTCCATTATTTTGATAAAATGTATGTATTATAGAAAGATATTGTATAATACGATATTTAAAAAATAATAAATAATTTTTAAAAAGAAGTTAGTGAGTTTTATGCCCTGTTATCAAGTATTAATATCAGGTCATGGCATTTTGAAATGGATCCATCTAATTCATCTTGACTGATAACTCGCAGGCCCATCCGTGTCAGCCAAGCCGATGGACTGCGAGGAAGTGCTGCGCAGTGGGCGCAACAAGAGCGGCATCTACACAGTGTGGCCCAAGAACAGGGTGGCCGAAGACAAGCCACTGGACGTGTACTGCGACATGGACACGGACGGAGGGGGATGGACAGTGAGTCATTTTGATCACTTGAATCTGTTCATTTAACTTCCCAATCTGTTAATTTTGGTTAAACAACAATGTGTTACAGAAAACCCCTGTAAAATTTTTCAGGTGTGGCATTAATTATTATAAATGCGACACCTGAATTACTGTGTCCAAAAAGTAAGACCCATTTAAAATTTAAAAATTCCCGCAGCTTATGGAATTTCAATTTTTTTCTTCTTGTTTTAAGTTTCTTGGGCTGTCCACAACTGTGGCACTGTGGCAACTGTGGGAAATTTGACGTTAAAATATTCATTAGTGTTTGAGTTACGCTTGGCTTTGTGAGATGCTAAAACTGATACCGGCGATTTTTAAATGTATGAATTAATTGAGCTTTTTTTTAGTTGAGAACTTGCATTAAATTTTGTTTGCAGAAACATATAGAATATTGCAGAAGGCATTCGGTGAGCATTCCTATATTTTGGGAGATTACTTAGAAAGCGATGAAATATATTTGGAAGAATAGATAAAGAGTTTTTGAAAAACAAATTGGTTCTACATTTTGGGCACAGTTGGGCACACTAAGAACTTTTGTTGTAGAATAGAATTTTATAACTATTGTATGTATTGTTACAATGGAGAATGATAAAGAACATTAATTCTAGATATTGGCTTAAAATTGTATAGGGATTCCTGGTGTCGTCTCAGAGTTTGTTGAAATGAAGACACAATGCGCAGTTTTCAAAAGATCTATACAGAAACAGTATCTTGTTCAGGTCATAAGAGATACTATTTCAAATGCATCTAATTTAATCTATAAAATCTGAATGTATAGGTTTTCCAGAGAAGAGGCAACTTCCTGAAGCCCAAGGACTATTTCTACAAAGACTGGGCGAGCTATAAGAAAGGCTTCGGGCACATTGATAAGGACTTTTGGTTAGGTAAGAAATTTGAAATAATTTATTGAATTATAGAATTTTATTTTCATCTTAAAATATTTTTAATAAATTCTATAATTATGGAATTATTAAAAATAATATAATATTTTTACTTTTAAAATATTTTAACTTAAAATTATAAATAAAGAAAATTGGAAGCACGTATTTTTTTATCATGTGTAGTAATAAACTTTTTAATATAAATGACAGAATTTTTAAACATGAATATTTTAAGCACATCAGTGCTTTGAATATTAATAAATGTTAAAATAGCTTTTTAATTATTAATTTTCATAATTTTGTGATTTCAGTATTAAACAGAATACACTCCTTATGAACATATAAAATATATTTAAAAAGTCGAGAATTTCTCAACATTCAATTTGCGACACCAAGAAATTGTGGAACGTTGAAATTCACAACATTCGTATGTTTGTTAATGATATACAAATATATCAAAAATAAAGCCAAAATATTCAAATGTACTCGATTTACTTATCATTTAATATGACAGCTTCTGAAAAATTTCACTACATTTGGATTGCAATTAATGTTAAAAATTACTTAGAACATGTTTTGCCATACCGAATTCATTTTGGATTATTTAAACATCAATATTCTCTTCACTTTGGAGCTGTATAGTAATGATATCTTAATCATAATCTATTGGAGATGAGACAGGAGAGATGCTTACGATCATTGCGCCATGTTTAATTCACACAGGAAGCTTAAAGTACTTAAGACTGGAAATTGTCTCGTTGAAAATCGCCGTGCCATTAGATCAACAATGTCAACATATAACGCCATATAGCCTGTATACCCATAATGTTTAAAGGTCTTGTTGTCTTGTTGAAAAATCGCCGTGCCAGTAGGTTAACAATGTCAATACATAACGCAAAGCAGCCTGTATACCCATAATGATTATAGGGCTCTATTTGTAAAACATGATGCTACCCCACACCATATTTCCATTTGAAGTAGTTCCATTCCTTGTAGAAATCTGCTCATAGCAGATGCAATGTGGTTCCTATATGCCTTAATGTTCCGCAATTATTATGCCCGAGATAATTGCTGAATAAAAGCTGGACACATCACTGAAAATTAGCGTTGGCATTCTAAATATACATGCCATTTTAGAGAATAACTATCTACCATGGCGATAATCCATCGCATTGCTATCTGCCATAGCGATAATCCATCGTTTATAGTTCAAGTATTCTGGTCCTATCAGATTGTAATCAGTGAAGATAATTCATACTTCGAGGAGCGAATGACATGGTTCCTGGCATGAAAATGCATGGTTCCCTTTAAAAGCAGTTTATATCCAATAGCCTTGAAATTCAACTTCTGATCCAAAATCCTGAAGATCAGCTTTTTATCTAATAGCCCTGAAAATCCTTCACGGGTGTAGAGAAACATAGAATTTAAAATCAATAGTTTTATAGCATAATTTATTAAAATAAAATACATACGATACGAAAACTTCAAATTAATTACCTAAAGAATTCGAATTTATAAAAAAAAAAAAAAAAAAATCTAAAAATATACATAAGAGCTGAAAAATTGTGTTAATTACCAATTCCAAACGTATTCCGAAGCCTAAAAATGCAGCATAATAAATTTGCTGATTTTCATAAGTTCAACGAGGAAATTATTTCTACGCCGAAAATCTAACTAATATTAAGGGATACAAAATTCTATTGCAGTGCAAGAAATAATCATATAAACTAATGCCACCAATTTTTCTTTTTTAATTTTCTAGCTTTTTAAGACTTCTTTCCCACTGTGAATTGCAAAATTTTTCCGCAATCTTTTTCTGAAATTCGAAATTTTCCTCCACTCATAAAAAAGTTATAAATTCCGTCAGCCTTTTATGACACCGAAAACCTTCCCACTTCCCATAGACAAAACGAGATACTTTTATCATTTGCTTATATCTGCCTACCACTTCTGCGATTTGTGCTATTCTTTTATGACACCGAAAACCTTCCCACTTCCCATAGACAAAAACGAGATACTCGAAACTTTTATCATTTGCTTATATCTGCCTACCACTTCTGCGATTTGTGCTATTCTAAACCCAAAACTTTTAGCATTGGTATTGCAAAATCTATATCAGGGGTGCATTTGATAGTTTAAACCGGTAAATGTTTGTAAAATCAGTTGTCAACCTTCAGCATTTAATTGTCTTGTAAACGACAACCTATACGCCCTCTCCAACCAGCGCTTGTACTCCATCCGTTTCGACCTGAGAGCCGTGGATGGGGAGAAGAGGTTCGCCCTCTACGAGACCTTCTGGATCGACGACGAGAACCACAATTACACCCTGCACATCCAGGAATACAGTGGTGACGCAGGTGCAGTACACAATTTGTAAAGAATCTAAAAGTTTTAAATTCATTTAAACTACTGCTGTAGTAAAGATTATTTAACGTGGCCTCTGTGACCCACAGGAAGCATTAGAATAAGCAAAGAAATACTTGAACACCTATTGTCGCTATCCAACTTCTGAAATTTGTTGTCGTTATCCCACTTCTGTAGTCAGGTGGACGGAAACACTCCAATCTCTCTTTATAGGAATTTATTTACAATATTAATACATACATACACATGGCACCCTGTGCCTCTTCCACAATATCAATCCCATGTAATACTTAAAACCGTAAACATATCACATACGGTCTCTGACCGT
Organism: Caerostris extrusa; assembly: GCA_021605095.1. Lineage (NCBI taxonomy): Eukaryota > Metazoa > Arthropoda > Arachnida > Araneae > Araneidae > Caerostris > Caerostris extrusa. The sequence goes on along the minus strand of BPLR01010547.1, from coordinate 34,404 downwards.
CTTAATAGGTCAGACGCTCCTAGCGTTCTCCTCGTCATCTCACCGCTTGTCCACACATATGGTACCAGTTACTGGTCACAGTGGCGACCTCTCACGACAATTTAATTATAGTTAAACCTTACACAACAAAAAATTTATTGTGTTCTTAGAATGCAGATATATTGCTTTGATTACATCACCACACTTTCACATAAGACGCTTTGTATTTGTATACGGCAATAATGAAGCGTACTGTAGTTTATTCCAATGTTTGTGTGTGATACACAGTGGCTGTCGTGACGATCACAATAAAGTGTAAGCAATAACGATGGTAAAAAGTTTTCTTATTGTTTTCAGGAGATTCTATGATTTCACAGCACAATAACATGGCATTTTCCACGAAAGAACAGAATAATGGCAATCAAACAAAGCGTTGCGCCGATAAGTACAAAGGTGGTTGGTGGTACAACTCATGTCATTTTTCCAATTTAAATGGTCTTTATCACAGAGGAATGCATGAAAGTCATGCAGATGGCGTCAACTGGTATCATTGGAGAGGATTTAACGAATCTTTGGATTTCACAGAAATGAAAATACGTCCGAAGATTTTCAGAACAGTTATGGTTATGAAAGAAACTCCAAAGGAATTTTAAGAGGGAAGAAATTTATTATGTAATTTGTCATTACTAAATTTCTATTAGTTGAAATCCTACTTCAACTGATAATTAAACAAAGGAATCAATAAAGAATCATGTATTTCTGAATCATAAATTAGTATGAATATTTTTTTCGATCAATATAACTATACAATAGTTGATCTGTGTCTGCGAAAACTATAAATAATTAATATTAATATTAATAAAAAAAAAAATATTTGTATATATTGACTTTTTTGTGGCTTTCATTCTCTCTCTGATTATACATGTTATGTTACAACTTAAACAATAAAAAAAAAATCTTGAAGGTGATCTGAAAAACTATTTATGAATTATCAGGTGTGTAATTTCTTTTTATTTCGTTCCCATATGGAATTATATAGGAATGTGCAAAAATACAATAATGATGTACTGGAAAAGATAGATGTAGTAAACAGGGTACTGTTTCTTGATACAAATAGGAAAATTGTGAAATCTTTTCCATTTCATACTAAGTAGTTAAAAGAATATAACCGCAAAAGTTCGCCTATTTTTTTCTATGAATGAGGATAGGCAAAAAAGCAATAATCTATTTTTTTCAAATTTTATGCAAACAGAACAGCTTTAGTTTAAGATGGGCAGAGAGAGTGAATTTATGATTTTCGATTGATCTAAAATTGATTCCAAAATTGGTTGTAGAGTACATATATCTTCTCCCATCCACCCTTAACAGGCCTAAATGGATTAAATATAGATTCTGATTGAACAGGACAACAGAACTTACTAAACAACAAATTGCTAAGATTTGAAAATTGGTTTTATAAAAATTCTTTTGATTGAAATTTTATTGGTGAGTTATATATTCTGTTCAGAAATTTAAAAATGTGAGGCCTATTCATCTGCCAGTAGAGAGATGGCCTTGGCCCACTATGGGGCAGCTGTGCGTTAAAGAAGAAGATCCTTATCGAAATTTAGTGAAATTATCTGAATTACGATTAATGAACAATATAAAAGATTGGGATGGAAAAAAAAAAGCTCTCCAATGTTATATGTACATAAATTAATAGTTGAAAAGTCAAAATGGAAAAAAAATGTTGAATAAAGAATAAAAAAAAAACATTTTTTAAAAAGTAAAAAAAATTTAAAGAGTCTAAATAAAAATCGGCTCAGTTAGTAACCAGTTGCGATTGAAAAATAAATGTATAAAATATTCCGTGATGAAAAAAAAAAAGAATTATTCCAAAAGTTCAGCCAGTTGAAACAATTTAGATATTTGCAAAAGACGTGAAACATAGCTTGATTTCCAACCCTAGACCTTGCAGTCAGGAATATTATATTGATATTCCATTTCGATTGTAAAAAGGGTAATTGAATGGATGTAAACTATTATTGCGAAGCACCGTTTTCTGAGGACAGAGCTTAATATCATTGACTGTTGATATATCAAGGAGGCTAGTCCATTCCCATTGACTTTTTTATCAAAGATGTTGAGAAAATTCTGAAATTTTAAGTTGCGTTACTGTATTGGTGAAGCTGATCTTGAAGTTCTTCAATTCCCACTATGGAACTAAAAATGCCAATAAACTCTTTTAGAACATAAAGTCTAAATCCCAATATCGTATAAGTTGAGCGACGTGTCTGGGTTGTCCATGAACAGTCTCAGAAAAGAAATTTGTAATGCTAAGGATCTTGAAGGGAACGTTCTTTTGGTAACTTGTTGTCTTGGATTAATTTAATTGGAGTAATTTTAATTTCAAACATCCCTCCCAGGTGACCTTTATTTTTTCACAGTATATGCAGGTGGGATTCACCATGAGTACGACTGTAGGGCATTCTTTAAATAATGTGTTACTCCACATCTTACACCGTAATGTGTACTTCCATGATGGAAGAAGTTGTATGAGAAGCATTGTGGGGGTCCTTGCCGTCGGTTGGATTTCTCTATATTCTGGTGATATAGAGAAGTTTCAAGAGACCAAATGCTTGTAAGGTGCTTTTTTATTCCTGGATAAAATGAGTTTTTCTTTTGGGATGGGGATCTTTTGATCTTTTCTGAACTGGTGAACTTTTTACAGACGTGTCGAGCAAGGGACTTTTCAAGACATCAAAAGACCTATATAGCTAATGAAAGAGTAATATGTGCTTAACATTCAATATCGTTTGAAACACATTGCACACCAATATGATTGTTTTCGATAAAATATACAGATAATAATATTTACCAGGTAACCAGTTCAGATCTGTATTTTGAATGTATCCGTTTGCTTTCATGATGAGAAAAACATTCCTGAAAATAAAGAATAAAACTTTCAAGTCAAATTTCTCTTATTTAAAAATTCCAAATCTGTTCGTCCATTGCTTTGTTTTTCATTGTGATTTCTATAGATAAATAGAAAGCCGGATATTAGTAATTGCAACCCGCTCTTTGCAAAAAATATAAATTTTATTAGCATAATACTACGATAATTAGCGTTGATATTTCATTCGAGCGTTGGTATCAAGGCTGTGTATTGCATGTGCTATTTATTATACGAAGCAATCCCGTGATTTATTTAGCCATCCCTCAAACTAATCTTGTAATGTAATAAATTCAGTTTTTTTAGGGTGGTAATTATAGCGCACATGGAAACAAGAGCTTCACAATTTGACATAAAAAGACAAAAAAAAAAAAAAAAAAATGATAATAATAATAATAAAAATAGAATGAACTTAAAAATAAAGTCACATGAAATATATGTATTAACTGACCACCTAATAGAGTCAGATATAAATACAATTAAAAAGGTCCATTAAAGTGATAACATATTTTTAGAATAATTAAATTAATAATCACATTAAGAAATCAAATGTTCAGATCTAATGATCAAATTGTTAATAGGATCACTTCTAAAGACAATTTAATTAGCTGCATTAAAAGTCTCAATTGTGGCAAGTGAAAATTTTATTGCGTTCAATATGATTATTTCTCTGTAAATATTTGTCATTAATTCTGTTTTGTGTGCCAAATCAAAAATCTTGTTCATATCCTAAATTTATGTGCAAAAATTGTGTTTAAGTATTTATTAAAAGTTTAATTAATTAGTTTGTTTGTTTTGGTATTAATTTCGTATTTTGTTTAATTGTGTTTTATTAATATTTAAAACTATTTGTCCGTCCTGCGAGTATACGCAGATTAGCGGCACCATTTCTATATCGGAACTTGTTTATGAATGTCAGTTCTAACAATCTACATTGCGTTAAAAGCTTTTCGAACCCTGTTCAACAGATCCAATGAACAGAGACCACCTTCAACGATGTGCGGTGCTTAATGGCGATTCTTAAGGCAATGAATGACTTTGGTCATCTTTTATTTTTTGGTGTTTGTTCTTTTGTATTTTTTTTTGTGTGTGTGCCTTGCTATTATTATTATTTTTACTTGTTCTTACTTTTGCCATTGGAAATAAAAATATCGAAAATATTTTTAAAAAAATTTTTTTTTTAAATTTTCAAACGAAAAAATTGATTAACATTTAAAAAGACCAAAAATTCTTTAAAATTAAAAACTGTGCATAAAAGAAATTATCGATCCTTGACTTTTAAAAATCAAAAATTGATTTTTCAATTCATGAAATGTGTATGCATTTCACATTCACATTAAAAAAATCATTAGGAGTAAAAAAGAAGGTTATAAGAGAATAATCTAAAGTGTATTTTGTCGGAAAAGCACAAATTAATCATTTTGTGATCATACAAAACAAGAAAGTGAAAAAAAGCTTTTTATGTATCGAAGAAAAGTGCATTCTCCAATATATTAAATAATTTTTTTCACTTACCCAATACAAAAGGGGAAAGCAATCATAAGTCTTTTACTTTTTATTGAATATTTCGCATTAATCTTGTAATAAAAAAAACTTTTGAAATGTTTAATCAATAATTTTGAAAGGAAGTAATTTATATTCTTTGAACATATAATAATATCTAAATTATCGCTAATATGGGAACATCTATCTTGAAATGACTGTTAAAAAAAAAAAAAAAGGCATATTGATAAGATAATATTTGTTAAGTTGTAAACATCTAAAGGAAATCGATTGTTTGTAAAAACATTGAAAATACAGTTGAATCAAGTTTGAAACTAATCGTGAAAGCAGCTAAAGCATTTTAAAAGGTGTTCCAGATTTTCAAGTAGCTCTAGAAGTAACAAGAACATCTGAAAAATGTTTGCAAAGAGTTGTTATGGACTACTGTGGTGCTTTATTAAAATATTAGGCATAGATGTCTTTGAATCGAGATATGAAGACGAAAAGCGAAGTTCAAATTCAGTCGTGAAGAGATTTACGAACAAAATGATGAGAATATTATTCCCGTTTATGATGCACTTAATAATAATTTACGGTATAATCAGTTGGTCTATTCTGTATGCCAAAGAGTAACTACAATTGAAGTTCTGATTTCAATTGCAGTTTCAAATCTGTTTTCGCTAGCCATTTGGCATGACGTCAGAAGAAAAAGGAATTTGATAAAAAATGCAGTCTTAAAGGGCAACAATTTAGCACTTTCTTTACGTGTAACTGGAAATAATATAACTAAAGTTATAAATGTATGCTTAATTCTCAGCGTGATAATTCCGTTTGGTTTGACAGTGTTTGGAGCACTTGCTATAAAAGAATCGTCACGAGAATATCAGATGTTTTATAGTTTCTTTTCTATCTTGGAAAATGGAGGCTATGCTTTTTGTTTTGATAGAAGGTTTTATCATTCTAATGACTTATTCCGCTCTTCTCATATTACCTGCCTTGATGACTATTCTCTGTGGAACAGTTTATTATAAAGTCAGCGACTTATTTAAAGGTATATGTGACTATTTAGAAAATCTAAACGGTATTTCCTACAAGTATAGTGAAATCTTTAAACTCCTTGAAACATACAACCTTCTTTTACATGTATGCGCAGGAAATCGAGAAGGTTTTTTCTACGACTTCTTTTCTGCTCTTGTTTTGTGAGTGGTTAAATTTTTTGGTGGTTCTGATCATTTTCTTTAAGCTGGAAAACAAGGGTTTATCGGACGTTATTATTTGGGAGAGTGGTTTTAGACTGGTCTTGGGTTCTTTGATTATCATCGCCGTTGTCTTATGTGCATCGAGAATCTCTTTCCAAATTCGTAGGTTTCGTTCAATTTTGCAGATCATCCACAATTATATGTTGCGCAATGAAGATAGTACCTTTAAAACTCTTCAACTCATAAGAACCATGATGAATATGGAGTTCCCTCGTATGACAGCTGGTGGTATTCTAGATCTGGAACCCGTTTTGATTCTCTCAGTGTTTGGTTCTGTGCTAACTTATGGTTTATTGGTTATAAACATTACTCAACACTGATAGAATTCTATCTCAGAAAAAAAAAAAGTCAGAAATAATAGAAGATTGATCTTGAGTTCCTTGATTATAACCACTGTTGTCTTAAGTGCGTCGAGAATCTCTTTCCAAATTCGTCGGTTTCGTTCAATTTTTGCAGAACATCCATAACTGCCTGTTGCGCAATGAAGAGAAAATCCTTAATAACTCTTCAACTGTCAAGAACAGTGATAAATATGAGATTCTCTCGTATGACGGCTGGTGGTGTTCTAGATCTGAAACTCGTTTTGATTCTCTCAGTGTTTGGTTCTGTGCTGAATTACAGTTTATTGGTTTTAAACACTACTCAAAACTTACAGAATGTTATCTCAGGATAAAAAGTAAAATCTGACAGGAAATATCAAATCTGATAAAAGATTGGCCTTGGGCTCGTTGATTATCTTTATCATTGTCCTATGTGCGGCCAGAATCTCTTCTCAAATTCGTCGGTTTTTTTTCAAATTTATAGATTATCCACAATAGCCTGCTGCCCAATGAAGAGAAGACCATTAAGACTCTTCAACTCATAAGAACAATGATCAAATTGGAGTTCTCTCTCATGACATCTGGTGGTGTTCTAGATCTGAAGCCCGTTTTGATTCTCTCAATGTTTGGTACATACAATTACGAGATTTACCCTTATAAGGCAGATATCTTTGAAAGTCATTCCGAAGGCACTTCCATCCGTCAAAATTTGTTCGGGAAAACATTTTTGTTATAAAACAATAAAACAAAAGACAATCTACATTTAAATTAGAATCCATGTAGAATGCAAAGGCAGCTTTAAATAATGTCCATTTCAGTGCTAAATTACGCTTTGTTAGTTTTAAAACTGACAGAATGCTATCTCAGAAAAATATCTAAACTGACAGGAAATATCAAAACTGACAGCAGTTTGATCATAGGCTGGTTGGTTATCATCATCGGTTTCTTTTGTGAGTCTAGAATTTATTTTAAATTCGTCAATTTAGTCCGATTTTGCAGATTATCCACACTTACTTATTGAGCAATGAAGAGAAAACCTTTGAAACTCTTCAACTCATAAGAACAATGATGAATATGCAGTTCGTTTGTATGACAGCTATTGGTGCTTTAGATCTGGAGCCCCTTTTGAATCTCTGAAGGTTTGGTTCGTTACTAACTTACTGTATGTTGGTTTTGAACATTTCCTAACTGCTATGAGTAAAATTACCAAATTTTGCTGACTTTGTGTTTAAAAATATGCTTACATATTAGTTTTTATTTCTTACAATAATACACTCTTTGCGCAAACGAACAATTAAAAATTCTTTATAGTTTTTTTAGCATTTATTTTAATGCCTTCATTTTAATTCTCAGATTTTTGCTTTTAGAAAATTTCACGAATTCAAATTGTGATCTCTTTATATTAAATCTCTTTTATTTGTTTTCTGATGTGAAAATCTCTGATTAATTCATTAGTAATAGCGTAGTTGACTTTTTTTTTTTTTTATTTTTTATGGAAGAAAAATATTATTTCATTGTAACTATTCATTTTAATTAAATTATTTTTAGCTCCTAAATTTTACCTACCGCAACCAAAATCGAAACGAATAATTGAAACTTGGACGTTAAACAACTTATTTGAGTAATCTAAAATATAAATCAATGAATTAAACTGTTAAAAATTGTATGCATTTTCCTACTGGTGCATATTGCCATCCATTTCACATTAGAGGATTCATAAAACATTTTTAATTTTCAAAAATTATAAAATTTCTACGAAGGGTTTCGTTATGTTTAGACGAAGAAAGAAATTCTGTTGTAACAGTGGTTCCACCTAGACACAAGCTAGAGAGCTCCCTGTAGCATTCAGGAGAAATGGTCAGTTGGCCTCGAGACTCACACCTGAGAGGAAGCATTGCGTAACCTGAGTTCCAGCTGAGAAACATATAGTTTATAGTTGCTCACTCCGATAGGAAATATATGATCTTGTGATCTTTCAATGCAGCTAGGAAAAAACACTTTATTTAAGAGCATTCTACGGGCTTACTAAATTATTCTAAATGCTTATATTTCTGAAATTATTATTTTTATTGAATATATCATAGCGATGAGTAACACGTTATTGCTAAGCTAATACTGATAATAATGCATGAAAAATCCTTATGTCAACTTTAACTTGAAGTAAAATTATTCCTTCAAAGGAAGATAATTTTTTACAAGCATTTTAAAATGTTTAACATGAAGAAGTTTAGAAATGATTTCCTGCTATGCAATCTTAATATGTGAAAATATCTGATTCTATAGATCTTTAAAAGGGGTTTCGGCGTTTTATCACAATTTACAAAAACAAGCAAAGGGTCTCAAAGTTTGCAAAATTCAAACTGACTCATTCATAAGCAAACACGGACAATATATATATACATATATTCTATCATATGTATTCGATATAAATGCTATACATATTGTTGTAAATTGCTCTCTGCTCTACGAAATTTTATTATTATTTATTTTTTTTATACTTAAATTCAAAAGAGAAAAAATTGTTGATATAATTAATGTAGATTATGGTACGATTTATTTTAACTTAATTAATATTAATAAATGTTGGAATTGCACTGATTAAGCGATGATTAAATTAACAACCTGAAAAATACAGTTGAGAAGAGTTAAAAGTTCGTGGTGCCATCTATTGGTAAATATAAACATTTTTGTCTTGAGAAAAGATTTTGGTGTTTGGATAAACAACACGGAGTTTGATTCAATGAAGAATTCTCTAAATACAGATGCAAAAAGGACTTATATTATTTTAAAGTAAAAATGGTGACACAGCAGTATCTAATTATAGTTATTTAAACGATAATTTTTAATGCAGTGATAATTTTAATAAATGTTTGAATCTCGCTAATTAAGTAATGATTTATTTTAAATGTTAGGATTAATCTAACTTGATTTGTCAGGAAATTATTTATTATTCAATAGTTATATAATTTAACTATTAAAGCTAATTATTAATTATAATTTAATTTTTCAAACTATGAAATAAATTTTTCACATTGTTGATATTACATAAATTTAAATTATGGAAAAACATTACAACAGACCTAAAGAGACATGTATTCATGTCCAGTAGTCTGAATAATGATGACAACCAATACTCATGATCAAAGCATGAAATTTTCTCTGTTCTTAATTAATGACTCACTTGATTGATATTAGATTTTCTAACCGTGATTCCTCCTACTCACTGCAAGAGCGTCCCTTGCGGAGTTCTGAAGAAATGGTCAGTATGCCTCGAGACTCTCGCCCGAGAGGAAGTACAGTGCAATCGGCGCTCCCGCTGAGAAAAGTTTAATACAGCGCAATCACGATTTTCTGTTGAGAAACATTTAGTTTTGTTATGTCCCCCTCCCCGAGAAGAAATATATTTAGCACAACCCAGTGTAACAGTTGCTCAACAGAATCTCACCCGGACAGGCAGTATATTCCTCGCATCCTACGCAAACCTGAGTATCGGATCTCCAGCTTATCCGTGGAATCATTCCATGAATCTATAATTATATGTTTTTAAATGTGTAAAAATATGGTATGTGTGTGGTGTTTGTGCGTGTGTAAATAAAGCTTTGTGTTCTAAAACCTGTGCATCAAGTCTCAACCCAACTACAATCCAGAATTACTCCAACCCACAACACTACAGTTTACATTTTGTTTAAAAAATATTATCATTTTTGGAAAATTCGTCTACGAAGGTAGAACAAATATTATCTTTCTTTATACGTATGAGTCTAGGGATGTGAATTAAACAAATTGAAAATTTTTGAAACTGCAATGAGAAAAAAATGAGCTCTAGTCATAAAACGAAAATTATTGCATCCAATAAATACTTAATAATATGCTAAACAGTAAATTCTCAAATAATGAAAATGAATTAATTTTTGTTCTCCATTACTTCCGATCTCTTTCTTATAACAATGATAACTTATACAGCAGTACATTTTTAATTATTTCCACAAGTATCCTTAGAAAGGTTAGCAGGTTAAAAAACACTCACTCTAAACTATAAAATTAATCCGCTTTTTACTTGCGATTTATATCTGTATATAAATCGTTTAATATTATCGTTATATATATATTATAATATTTGTAGCGTTCAGGAGAAATGATCAGTTGCCCTCAGAATTTTCAATTTCAATCGTTAATAAAATACTTTTATTCACGTTACATTTGCAATTTAACCATTTTCTTACCTTTGTTAAAGAAAAATTTCTAAACAATTTAGCTAAATCAACCAAAAAGTTAGTTGAAAACATACAATGATTAATTGAAATTCAATGAGCTATCACAACTGCTTAAATGCTGTGTTAACAATGTGCAAAACCTGCTGGCCATAACACCACTCTTGCAATTTAAAGAAAACCAGGGTTGTCATGGAACGCCCGTTTGGAGAATTATAAAGGGAAGACTAATGAGCAAAATCTTGAGAAAGCGTTTTAATTTGCATACTAATTGAGTTAATTAACCGGAGAAATGGAAGAATTTCAGGCTTTTAGAGAGAAGTATAACGAAAAGTAAATAAATAATTGTCTTACTTAATTATAGTGTCCTTTCAGTTTTTTAGATGCTCACACATTTTGTAAACAACATTCTGGTTTTGTTGCTTTAATTATAAGTAGTATTTTTTAAATTAGATTTTCCTTAGTACTCGCATCATGTTAAATTTCAATAATTGTAATCCTTGAATATGTTTTTAATTAATCTTTATTTCATTTATTCTTTTTATTTTATTTCAAATTACGTCTATATGTATTTCGCATATATATTCATTGTAGCGTATAGGTTAGGCAACCAGAATGTAATTGGGTGCGGTTGGGTTGAGATACTTGAGGCACAGGTTGGAGAACTCACTTCTTTATTTACATTCGCACAAACACCACACACGTATGATTAGAGACATACAATATTTACCACATTTAAAAATTATTTATTATTATTTTTATTTACCACATTTAATTTTAGATTCGTGAAAGAACTCCGTTTCTAAGCCGAAAACACGATACTCAGGTACGCGCAGGATGGGCGAAATACACTTCTCTGGGTGAGGAAGGCCAACTAACATGCAGATCTGTAGTCCAAATAGCATGCAGAGTTGCATTACATATATTTCCTCTCGGGTTGAAAGACTATAAAATAAACTTTTCTCAACAGAAAGTAGTCTTTAGTCTATTTATTTCTTTTTACACAACAACAGTTTTTTGGAATTTCTAAATGCATTACACGATAAGAAAATAAATATAGAAATTGGTTTTATGTAATGGCTTATAATATTTTTTTTGCCACTTAACCATAATAAAATAACATTCTTTGTTAACATAGAAAACACTTTTATCTGCTTTTCAAATAAACAATCCCCATATTTGCATACGTAAACAATCTCTATTTGTAATTTAATCTTATATTAAGTTACATTGGCACATTAACGATTATCTTACCTTTGTCAAAAAAATATTTCTAAACAATTTAGCTAGATCAACCGAAAATCTATTTGAAAACACACAATGATTAATTGAAAAAATCTTAAATTCAATGAGCTATCACAACGGCTTAAATGCCGAACAAACCTGCTGGCCATAACACCATTCTTGCAATTTAAAGAAAGCCAGGGTTGTCCTGGAACGCCAACTGGAGAATTATAAAGGGAGAACTAATGAGCAAAATTTTGAGAGAGTTTTTTAATGTACATACTCATTGAGTTAATTAACTGAAGAAATGGAAGAATTTCAGGCTTTTAGAGAGAAGTATAACGAGTAAATAATTAATTGTCTTACTTAATTATATTGTCGTTTTCGGTTTTAGATGCTCTGACATTTTGTAAACAATATTCTGGTTTTGTTACTCTAATTATAAGTATTATTTTTAAATTAGGGTTTCTCTTAATACTCGTATCTTGTTGAATTTCAATAATTGTAATCATTGAATATGTTTTTAATTAATCTTTATTTTATTTATTATTTTTATTTTATTCCAAATTACTTATATATATATATATAAGTAATTTGGAATAAAAATAAAAAATATATATATATATCATATTGTAGTGTGTAGGTTGGGCAACCAGATTGTAACTGTGCATGGTTGGGTTGAGATACTTGAGGCGTAGATTGGATAACTCACAGCTTTATTTAACAATACCCAAACACAAGCCATGCAATTAGAGGCATACAATATTTAACACATTTCAAGATAAATAATTATGGATTCGTGAAAAGATTCCACTTCTAAGTAAAAATTTCGATAGTCATCTAAGCGCAGGGAGCGTGAAATATACTTCCCCTCCCGGTGAGAGACTATTCCAATTAATACGCAGGGTTACGTTAAATATATTTTCGCTCAGGATGAGAGTCTATAAATTAAATTTCTCTCAACAGAAGTGAGGATTTGCGCAGTACTTCCTCTCTGGGTGAGAGTCTCAAGGCCTACTAACCATTTCTTCTGAACGCCAAATGGGAATGCCAGTGTGCAGATTTAGATTGGTTGTAGTTGTACTGTCATTTTGCCCACACTTTAGGCTAATTAGATCGGACCTACAGTTTAACGTGGAGTCCGAACCACTAACAAACATCCATTCTACTGCCAGGATTCGAACCCGGAGCCTGTGACACCAAAGTCCAGAGCTCTAGGCAATTGGCTATCAGGCCGTCCAGTGTGTAGGAGGAAGCACGGTTTACAGCATATGTATTTTTTGCACACATATTTTTGTGTTCTAATAAGTATTTTATTAAAGTAAAGTTTTTATATCAGTAAAAGAATTTCATTTGAATTTCTGTTTCGTTTTTTTATTGAAATGAAAAAAAAAAAAAATGTTTTTTTTACTGAGAGAATAAAATGCATCGTCAGTATTTGCCAAATAAAAACTCTTTACATTTTATTATCCGCTTCTTTAAGAAAATACACATTACTTTGATATATCGACCCTAGTTCTATAAAGGAGAAATTTCGTGACACAATCAGCAGGAACGGGGCATTGAATGGCATCATCTGTTACAGCACACGAAAATAGCTAGTGTAAACATGGCATGAATGAGATTTGTTTGCGCTGTTATTGTCATCATTCAACATAATAGAACCTTATTGTTTTCAATAAGGGATTTTCGAACCTTATTGTTTTCAAGGAATTTTCTCCATTGATTTAAGCACTTTACTAGTGACTTTAATCACCAGGACAATTCCTTTTGTCAACTTATAACATGCATTTAATTTAATATTTATAAATAAATCTTTAAAATGTGTAAGGTACTACATTTAAATATCCTAAAATTAGAAAGGAAAAAACTGTTATATTAAATTACTGGTAGTTGTTTTAATAAAATTGCAGAAATCTATAAAATGAAAATTCAATTAATTTTTTTTTTTTAAATCCATTTATATTGAAGTTCTTCGACAAAATTTTAAAAATTCTTTTAAAAATGTAGAAAAAAATGATTATAAAATAAAATAAATTAAGCGTATATTAAGAAACTTATATGTAAAATATTTTAATATTTGGTTAAATGGAAATAATATAGAATGTGTTGGACTCCTCTTCTAAAGATTACTCTGACTCTATTCTAAAGGACTCTGCTAGAATGGCAAAAATGTAGCAAATTCAACGTTCTCAGTGTGTTTTACTGTAGACCTTACTACACTGCTTCCTTGTGGGCCACAACAGTTTTAAACATTACTTCCAAAGGGTTTAAAATTTGAGGATTTCACATCTTTCCGTCCTTCAATTGCTTAAGCCAATTGGATTAATGGAAAGATTTTCTTGCCTACAGATTTAGAGTTCCCATCTTATTATAGAAACCAGAGATTTCGGTGCTTAGTTAAACCAAATGCGTTATCCAATGGGCATTTATGGAACTTTAGAAAAAAATCAAATGTTAAAATTATATTTACTTATCAAAGTCAGTAAATTATAACACTTGTAATTGAGACTTTAAAAAGTTTTATCAAAGAATTAATTTTATTGCATTATTAAATTCATTCAAAAGAATTCATTTATTACATTGAAAAAATTATATAATAAAATTTTAGCACACTCTTTATTAAAACATCATGCAAAATTCATGTTGTTTGCTGTTTTTTATCCCTTGGTCGACAGCAACACAAGTGCATGAATCCGTGTGTTCTCGTGAAAGGATGAAGGGATAGTGCTGCTTCTGTTGTGATGGAACATCCATAAGACTCAGGTCCGAGTCGCTGGGCAGTGTCTTCAGAGAGGACTCTTAGGGAGAACTGCCCCTCATTTGCCTATCGTAAGGAAGAAAACCTGGAAAATTCCCAGCAGGTAGTCCGACTACCGAGGCAAGATACTGAACCTCCCAAACATCATCGAATCTCTTCATTTTATTTGAACAATGTCTATACTAAAGCCACCAGCGGAATGAACCTCAGCCCTAATGCTCGCCAGCGGCGCACGTTGCCACTGACCCACGAGTCGGGCATGCAACATTCATAAGTACCAATACATACAACATTCATAAGAACTAATATATAAACTTTCATAAGTACTAATATATTCAACATTCATAAATACCATCATGTTAATGCATAAATGCGGAAAAAATAACATTTTAAGATTTGGAAGTCATTACCATCATATAAAGTAAATGATCAAAGTTTACGTTAAAACTGAAATCATTTCTTAAATTACTCATTAACTCTACCAAGAACTTCATTAAAAAATGCCCATTTTTTTTCTCTTTTACTCCATTTAAAACAAAGGGCATAACTCTGCCTCCATCTGATTCTTTAATATATGGACTCGTCCACCCATTTATAGTTCACATAAAATTAACGATCTGCTCCATCAAGTCGTTAAGAATCCCGAAATGAATCGCGGAATTGCTGGGCAGAGGGGACAGCATAAAGCTGGGCATTTTCTGGGCATGTTACAAGCAGTTTTAATGCCTTTCTTCGAAAAAGTTATCTCCGCTTGTAATTCACAGAAGTGTGGCGAAATTCACAAATGTCACGCTCGCTGTTGCAGATGAATTAAATAAAACTCATTTTCCAAATGCAATGTTTATGAAGATCTTTCCATGGGTCTTTACTTAAAAAATATGGTTATTTATATTTACCATAAAGCTGGAATGGCGATAAATATATTACATTCTTAATTACAAATTTAAATTTTTATTTAATAAATTTTAATTCTCTTTTTGGATAAAAGTTTATTCAAAATTCTTGTTGATTGCTATTGTGGTTTCTTATCCCAATTGGCCAGCAGCAACATTTAGATAAAGATGAATAGGGAGTTCTTGTGGAAGGAAGGAAGGGGTGGGGCAGCTTTTGTTGTGATGGAGGACCCGTAGGGAGAAGTCTGACTTGGCTCCATATCGCTGAAGGAGGGTAGTGCCTTCCGGGAAGACTTTTAGGGGAAACTTCCAAATTTGCGTATCGTATGGAAGAAAACATGGAAAACTCCCAGCAAATAGTCCGACAACGAGGCATTATGTTGAACATCACAAACTCCATCGAACAGTGTCTACAACAAAGCTACCAGCGGATTGAAACTCAGTCCTAATACTCACCAGTGGCTCACGTTGCCACTGAGCAACGGTATGCAACATTCATAAGTACTAATGCATACAAAATTCATAAAGTACTAATGTATAGAACATTCATAAGTATGAATACATACAACATTCATGGCTACCAATACATACAACATTCTATGGCTACCAATACATACAATATTCATGGCTACCAATACATACAACATTCATAAGTACTAATACGTACAACATTCATAAGTACCATTATGTCAAGACATATGTAAATGCTGAAAAAAACCTAATATTTCAAAATTTGAGAGTCATTACCATCAGATAAAATAAATGGTTTAAGTTTACACTAAAGTCATTTCTAAAATTACTCATTAAATTTATCAAGAAGTTCATGAAAAATGGCCATTTTTTCCTATTTTACTCCATTTAAAACAAAGAGCTATGGACTTAAATATATGGACTCGTCCACCCATTTATAGTTCACATAAAATTAACGATCTGCCCCATCAAGTCGTTAAGAATGCTGAAATGAATCGCAGAATTGCTGGCTGAGGGGACAGCATAAAGCTGGGCATTTTCTGGGCATGCTACAAGCAGTTTTAATGCGCCTTTATTCGGAAAGTTATCTGTGCTTGTAATTCACAGCAGTGTGGCGAAATGCACACATGACACGCACGCTGTTTGCAGATGAATTAAATAAAACTCATTTTCGAACCGCAATTTATATGAAGATATTTCTATGGGTATTTATTTAATATATGGTAATTTATATTTAGATAAAGCTAGAACGACAATAAATAAATTTTTCAACTCCAGAAATATAGAAACAGCTTTTATTAAAGAATTTATTTCATGTTTAAAGAATGATAGAATTGCTTCTTTTTTTTCAATTTCCTACTATTGGCTCACACTCTCCCTCTATATATCTTGTTCAAATTTTCAATCGTTCATAAAAAACTTTTATTCATACATTTAAGTTCAAATACATTTTTTTTTGAAATTGTAGTGGATGACACTGGATGTTAATACATTTTTTTTCAAATATTAATTAATTAATTAAATTTAATTAATTAATTATATTTTTTTAGATTTCAGTTGCGTATATCTAATAATAGATGGCGCCAGATGTAAGAGGAAAATTTCAACTTTATTTGTAAAAGGACTTTTCTGCATTATAGTTAGAAAAAGTAGGAATTGACTTAATTTTTTTTTTATTTCTTGTTTAAATTGAATATGTATTATAGATTGGTCAATTGGAACAAAGAGACTTGTCGCAATTTAATCACTTGATCGTTATATCTCATGTCACTGCAAATAGTTGAGGCTTAAATTGCCAGTTTGCTTTTACATATCATTTATAATATTTCTTCATTTTTTTATGTGTATCTGTCTATATGTTTATCTAACTATCTCTGTATATATACATATATATATATTGCTATACATTATTTTACCAGAAATTTGAAATCGTCGGTATTCTGAAAATAATCTCAGAGAATTATTATTATTTTCTTTATTGGAATGTTTTCAAAATAAATAATAATATTAAATACGATAGGTAAAGAGAGTTATAAATTTAAGAAGATTAATTCATAAAGACATTGATTCCTTGAAAGAAAACGATTTTCTTATTTAATTTATGTAGTCGGTTAATTCAGGTCAGCAAATTTGAAAAAGAATAAATACCTGAAAAATTAGCACTAGCAAAATTAGATAGGAGGGTGCCCCTTTTAGGAAACTATATATGTCCAAATATTAACCTTTCATTAATAAATAACTTTTAGATAAAGGGCATTGTAGGCATGCGGGGTCAGTATGGTGAGGATTCTTTTTAAATGAGTGACTCTAATTTTGTTGTAATCAATGAATATTTGTTAATAGTTCTATTTTAATAGTTAGTTAGAATACAGTTGTTCAGATAATGGCTAATAGTTCTATAGAATAATAGTTCTATTTCATGTTTTTTTTTTTTTTGATTTTTACATGTATTTCAAGTTCAAATCAATGTTTTTTTTCTAATGCAGCTGACAAACACTTAGACAGCTGTTTTAGATGCCTCAAGGCAAGCGCGCTGCACAGACGTTACTCACTTTGCATTAACCAGAGGGGAGTGTGTAACTTGAAGACAAGCCACGGACGCGGAGAAACAATGCCCCGCAACGCTCTACGATCCTATGAGACAGAGACCTACGGTTTAAAGTGGATTCCGAACCACTACAAACATCCATGGCACCTCCGGGACACGAACCCAAACTGGTGGTACCGCCGCCAGAGCGCTAGCCACTCGGCCATTCAGGCCCGTTCAAGTCAATGTTGCATTATATTTATTCTCTTGTCTGGGAAAATAAAGGGAAAACAAACACACTGGCAATACAAGACAAATAGCTAGTCGTTTATAATTAATATAAACTATTTTATATATATAATATAATAGAAGAATATATACAAGGAAGCAATATCCTAACTTTAGAGGTAAAATGGAAAGAAGATCATAATTCTCATCCCCAGATGCTATTAAATTTCTATAATAAATACCTGAAAATAATGATAATAGTTAATTAAAAGTGTTTAAAATAAAATGTTAAACTAATCCGAAATACATATATAGTCTTGTAGCTGACAAAATTGCTGTATCAGTATATATATAAGTTTTTTTGTATTTATTCTGCAAATAAAGCAATAATTAAAAAAAATTACAATTTCTTACAAAGCTTTCTAATTTATAGAGAATTTTACAATTTCCCATAATTAATTGTTACGAAAAATAAAAAAGAGCATTTTTACGCTTATAAAATAATTTTTCTCTAGCTATTCATAAAGCACATTCAAAATAAAATTTTACTTCATATTTAAGCATGCTACAATGCACGTTAATTCATGCAATTGAAAATTATCCAAATAAATAAGTTAAAAAAATTATTTTCATTGTTAATCAGCTAATTAATGAAACAGATGCATACTTACGTATAATTTGATAAGCGTATCTTGCATTAGAAAATTTTAAATAATTTATAATAAATATAAAAGGTGTGAACTAATAATGAACTTACAATGAAAGAACTAAAATGTGCTCATATAAGCACAGTTTAGTTCTTTTAGTGCCTTTTATTTATTTTTATATTATAACAGGAAATTGAAACTAGAGTATCATGAACGGTCTAGTAGAAGGTAGTTTGTTTTTAATTAGATGCATGTCATTAAAATATTACGCATGGGTTGCAGTTATATAAAGTGTTTGCAATTTTATTAAAAGTTATAATTAATAAATTATAGTACATAAAAAAGTTTGATCTCACTAACAAATGTTTTATTAGTTAGGGTCTTATTTACTTTACAAGAAATATATTTTCTGCTCTATTCGAAGAATTTTCACGTTTATTTGAAAAACTGAAAATTTCCTGTTAGCTGTCCTGTTAAAATTTACATTCTGAGAATAATTATTTTTATTTATTATGTTAAATTTCTTGTTAAAAATTATTTTTATTCTTCGAAAATTCTCTTAGAAATAAAATAAAGCATTTGTATTTAGTCTGGAACTCGATGTCACAAGTGCCGGACTCGAGTCCCAGCGGTGCCATGGATGTTTGTAAGTGGTTCGGAAACCACTTTAAACCTTAGATATCGGCCTAATATTACAGTAGAGCCTTGGGAATAGAGCCAACAACACTACCTCGTAAAAACAAAACATCTAATATCTCGAAATCTACCAGTAGGCAGATGGTCTTGGCTCACCATGGAACTGTTGCGTCTATGATGATGATGAGGGTCTTCTCTACTTTACAAAAATATATTGAATTTCCTGAAGAATTTTCACTTTTATTTGAAAAACAGAAAATTAATTATTTATTATTGATTAATTATTTTATTTATTACGCCAAATCTGTTGTTAATAATTATTTTTGTTCATAGGAAATTCACTTAGACTTAAAATAAAGCATTTGTACATTACGTTAGATCAGAACGTTACATATTGGCATATATGACTACTACAGCACACCACATCACTGTGCCTAAAGCTGAGTTGTCCCTTTTACAGTTTCAGAATGGTGTGGATGACAAGTCTGATTGGGCCCTGTAACGCTCTACGGAATGAGACCGGGACCTACAGGCTTAAAGTGCATTTCGAACCACTGCAAACATCCATGGCACCGCCGAGATTCGAATCTTAAACTTGTGGTACCGAGCGCCAGAGCGCTTGCCTCTCGGCCACCACGCTATATGACTGTAAAGCATAGAGCTGACAACACTACCTCGTAAAACAAAAACATCTCCTATCTCGAAATCTTGCAGTAGGCAGACGGCCTTGGCGGGCCTACTGCGCCAAAGATGATAATGATGATGATGATGATTTGTACTTAGATCAGAATATCACATATTGACATATTTCTTAAACCACTAATTATTTATTTGTACTTTATATAAGCAGAATTAATTTTATGAAGCTCAGATGAGATTTAAATTAAACTAGACAAACCAATTTATCTAAGTCTTTGTGATTTTATAAATTTTTTAACTTTAAGCTAAAAGGAACGTTTAGAGTTTGCTGAAAATTTTCCTATAGATTTATTCTGCATAGTATAAAGATCTTACGAAAGTCTATGTTTAATAATAATTTGATAAATGAGAATATTTCTCATCTAGTATGAATGAACCCAGTCTAACGGTAAATATGACTGTCCTCCCATTGTCTGTGAAGATGCATCTTGTCTGCCTTAAGGAAATTTACAACAAATTTATGGTAAAGGTCATTCATGGTATGAGCACAAACTGGAAGCTTTTAAAGCGTATGCCGTGAATAAATAAATTTAGATAGCTACTTAACCATTAAAATATTTAATAGAATTCTTTCGTAGCTTTTAATTATTACAATATATTGGCGTTTCAATGGCTTGGAGACATAATATTTTATTCAATATGGCTCTTCAGAATAAAATATTGGTTTGCGAATACGAATATTTGCTCTGAATGTCATGCATTATTTTAGTGATGCCATTATCTTTAATAATAAATTTCGTCAAAATGAGCTCCACGACAGCAAAAGATTTTTTAAAATGACCTGCGATTGGATGGAAAATTAGAGGAGCTACGTTTATGGCATTATGGGAGAATATCTTAAATAAAAATGTGTTGATATCTGAAAACAGCATATATTATTTTAAACTAACGTATCCATATTTAATTCAAAATTTTATTCTTCCAAATTTGTAAATGTATTTAATTTGAAGATTTTAAGAACCCCTCTTTTAACCTAGAAAAGGAAATTAGAATAAAAAAACACAGAAAATTTTAGAAAGTTTCTCCTGCATTTATGTAAATAAAATTAAAAACAATTAAGGATGATTTTCATGATATTAAAACATTCTGAGAATAGTAATGCAATATAACTATTTTATAATAATTTTTTACAGTTAATTTTAAATAAAAAAATGTGAAAACTTTTGAAAGAAACGTTAAACTCTTTTCTATAGTTAAGTAACAGAAAAAAAACCTATTTTTTTGTTCTTTTATTAAGTAAATGTGATATTCCCTGTCCGTGATTATCTCCCTTGTTCGACAGCATCATCTGGAGAATGACCATGATTATTTCAGTTGGTCGACAGCAACGTTTAGACCAAGTCCAAGATTACATCACTTGGCCAACAGCATCCTCTAGACAATGTCCATGATTATCTCAGTTGATCAGCATCATCATTTGGACAATGGCCATGATTATCTCACTTGGTCGACAGCAAAATTTAGACTACGTCCATGAATATTTCACTTGGTCGACAGCAACATCTAGACAAAGTCCATGATTTTATCATTTGATTGACAGCAACATCTAAACCAAACCCATGATTATTTCATTTGATCGACATCAACATCTATACCATGAACTCGTGTTTTTTATTGAAGAAGGTGGGGAGGGAGGAGGCAGTTACTGTTGTGATGAAGCACTCGTAGGTAAAAGTCTGACTTGGGTCCGTGTCACTGAAGACAGAGGGCAGTGCCTTCCAGGAGTACTATTAGGGGGAATCCCGCATTTGCGTATCGTATGGGATTAGTTCGGCTTGCCGCTCTACGATCATTTTGTGAAACCTTGGGCTAATTAGACCAGGAATCACAGTTTAACTTGGGTTCCGAACCACTAAAACACATTCAGGCCATCACCAGGATTCGAACCTGTGGTACCAACTGTGCGTATCGTATGAGAGAAAAAAACAACTCCCACTGGATAATCTAACTAATGAGGCAAGATGCTGAACTGCACAAAAAAAATACAAATCTACTAAAAAAAAAAAAAAAGCCAGTGGATTGAACCTCAACTCTAATGCTCAGCGGCGCACTTTACCACTGATCTACGAATAGGGAAGTACACGTTAAAAATTGAAAAAATAAATTCTTTAAAAGCTTACTTTTGGGACATTTAGACATTGTATTGCAAATATTTATTTATAGAATGTAATTTAAAATATGCTTAAAATGTTTTAAAAATAATGCAATATGTCTTTAAAACAAATCATAAATGAATTAATTATTCTTGATGGTGAATTAGTTTGATTAAGAGTAATGTAAAACAAATTTCAAAATATTAGTAAAAGGCCGTGTAAAAAGTTTTAAAATATTTTAAATGTGATTTAATTTGATTAAGTTAATATGTACAAAATAAATAAATTGCATTTCACTTAAAGTCTTTAAATGATTAATTAATTGTTATTATTGTTAAAATACTTTACATTTTAATTTAAACTAATTGTTCTCATAATTGTTTTGACGTTTATACTTAAATTCTTATCATTCTAGAATAATATTTTTTTTATTCTTCAAAATAATGTTTTATTCATTTTTCTCTGACTGAAAAGGAAATCAATTTTTCCAAGCATTAAAATTTAAGTTATCCAGTCATTTTTTCGAACTGTCTTCGATAGATAGAAATAAAAGTGCTCTAGTTAATTAAGAGAAATGTTCTTCGTGAATATTTCAGCAGTTCTAAAGAGCTATTTTAAAAAAATTCTACAGCATTTTTTTCTTCGATGACATAAGTAATAGTGTCTTGGGGACATATCCCTTTCTTAGTTTAGATTTCCAGGTAGATTTCTTCGTTTTTAAGTTACTGATTTTTCACTTCACTTATGACATTTAATTGATAAAAGCTGAAGTCATACATTTAGTAATATTTTTTTTAATTTAAAATATGTTTTATTTAAAATAAAAATAAATTTACATTTAGCTTAAATGCAAAAAAATTGTTTTGGGCCGTTAGATGGAACTTCTTTATTTGAAATTCAAATATGGCTTTTATATTCAAAAAAAATCAGAAACCATTAGAAAAAGATGGGTCTAATGACCGAGTGACTAGCGCTCTGACCCTCGGTGCCAGTGGCTTTGGATTCGAGTCTTGGGCGTAAGGCTGGCAACCCTACAACAGGATGACATCAGCTGTAAACATAGGGTTCGCAACTCTACTTTTTTATTAGGCAAAGAGAATAATATCTCCTGCCTCGAAATCTACCAATAGGTAGAAAACCCCAGGAAAGCATTTAAATGACACTAAATAAATTGAAATTTGGTGACATTGGCACGACAATTTATTGATGTTTTATGACACTGATCCAACAATATAAAAATAGTGTTAGTGTCATATATTGCAGTAATACGACCTTGACGCACCATTACATGCTAACACATCAATATATTGAAGTTATACAATACTGATTCACCGTTATATGATACTAAAACTCCATTATATCATACTGACACACTATTATATGACACTGAATCAACATTATATGGTACTGGCACTCCATTATATCATACTAACACATATATACTCGTATGACACTGAGTCATAATTATATGATATTCTCATTATAAAAAACATATACTTATATGAAGCATATGAAACTAACATATACATACTTATATGAAGTTATATGAAACTGTCACTCCATTATATTATACTGACATACCATTATATGACACTGAATCATCATTATATGATACCTAAACTTCATTATATCTACTTAATACATTTGTCTAATCCTCAGTGTCCTGCAATGCGGAACGGTCATCCCATGACTATCTACTCATGGATGGAGGGAAAGTAACAGCTTCTGTTGTGATATGGAGCACCAATAGGTAAAAATTTGACTTGGCTCTGTGACGTTTTTACGGTCATATGAGAGCGGGTCCTACGGTTTAAAGTGGATTCCGAACCACTACAAAAATCCATGGCACAGCCGGAACTCGGACCCAAAACCTGTTGAACTGAGAGTCAGAGCCCTAGACAATCGGCCATTCAGGCCTACTTAATACATATAAGAAGTTATAGGAAACTATCATACACACATATTATATCACACTAGCATACCTTTATATGATACCATAACCAATGAAACTGACACACTAATGACACTGATATACCAATATATTGAAGTTATCTGACGCCAAACATACCATTATATTGAAGTTATATGACGCCAAAACATAATTATATGACACTAATCCACCAATGAGAAAATATGAAATTGTCACTTACACAACTAAAACTTTTGGCCTTAAAACCCCCATTAAAGTTAATAGTGGGCTTTAAGGCCAAAGATTTTAGTTGCTTTTTCTTCCATTGAATTTTCAGAATTTTGAATAATTTATATTATTATGTGATTAATTTTCTAAATTTAAGTAAAAGTAATTACATTTAATTTTACATTTTAGCATATGTAAAAAATTTTCACGGTCTTTTCTTTAATTACTTTTTCCATATAAGCAAAATGAATTTTCTGATTACTCTTCTGTAAATAGTAAAAACACATTTAAATGAATTTTTTTAGTGAACTGAAATAACTGAACTGTTGAAACTTAGAGGTCTGGTGTCATGCCCTTTGAGTTAATAAGAAACAAGTAATATAAAAAAAAATTTAAAGTCAATTCCTACATTTTTTCACTATATTTCAGAAAGTCCTTTATAAATAATTTTCATTCATTTTTTTAAGTTTATCTGGCGCCATCTATTGGTAGATATATGAAACTTGAATCTAAAAAACTAAAATGAATTAATGAAATTTAATTACTGAATTAATATTTGAAAAACTGTATCAACATAAATTGTCATCAACTACAAGTTCATAATTATTTATCAAGTTCATAGTTATTTGAACTTGAATGGATGAATAAAAAGTATTTTATTAATGATTGAAACTTTGAACAAGATATATATAGGGAGAGTGTGAATTAATAGTAGGAAAAAGAAATAATTAAATGCCATTTTAAAAGAGATTTATTTATTTAATAAAAATAAATGAAAAATTACAAAAATTTCAAAAAAATGGAGTGTAGATGTTCGGAAAATCAGTTGCATGTAATCAAAAAGTAAAATAGAATGATCTAAGGTCAAATTAGGGAGAAAAAAATAGCTTAGCGAAAAGCGGAAGCAATTGAAAGGAGAAAATTGTCAGGACACTTGCACATTGTTGACGTTTAGAAAGTAAATCCGTTTAATACTTTTTGTTCTCACGTGCTTACTAACATTTTCAATGTTTTAATATTAAAAAAATGTTATTGAATTATTTTTCTCTATTCCCCGATTACATTTTAATCAAATAGGGAAAAAATAATTTAATAATATTTTTTTAATAATAAAACATTGAAAATGTTAGTACGTTAGTGTAATATTAAACATTCAAAATGTTATTAAAGAAATTTAATCAAATAGGAAAAAATATATCATCTTCGAATAACATTCTACTTTTATTTTTAATCTTCTAGGAAGTAATAGATCCTGTAGTAACTTTGAACTTTAGATCGTAAAATGTAAAACTACAACTAATGAAAAACATTCTGGTATTTGTTACGTTCTGAAAGGTAAAAATGGAACCGTTTCTTATATATTTTATTTTTAAAAAAGTCTCTTGCGTTAGAGGAACGAAACAGAAAATTCGTTGCCTATTCAGATTTAGAAGGCATTCAATGGCAGCTTCCAAATACGGCGATGCAATAGGATCTATCGCGAATTGAAAAATACGTATTTTCTTTTTACTTTTCGTGCTTTTGAATATTCATTACATGAAACCATTTTTGCAAATTGTTCAATCTTTGAAAATACTTCAGTATCAAACTAACAAGAGTATTATTTTGAGGAAAAAGTCCTCTTTCAATCTGCAATTTTGACATAGTATTGAAATAAGAGATTTCTATATTGCATTTCGGCGAAATTAAAATCCCCAAAGTAGGGAAACAGTAAGTAATTCTAAATAGCACTCTTTTTACATAAAAAATATATTACATTGAAATTTTTCAGCACAGTTTTTCAATTATAGATAAAAATTAAATATTTAAAAACGAATTAAATAGTATTTTAATGGAATTTTGATATATAAGAAGAAACTTGTGAACAATGTAGGATATAAATTTATTTTTTATCTTTTCTAAGCAAAGTAAATAAAGACTGTTATACTTATTTATCACTTACATAAAATAATAAATCGAGAACATTGTAATTCCCAAATTATTATTTTATTATAATTTTAAAAAATTAATAAATTTTTAACTGAAATATTTCAATGTTTCATTATATTTTTTTAAAATATAGAGTAAATTACAAAAATAAAAATTTAGAATTACACTATCAGTTTTGATTCTAAGAATTTTTCATGTCAAACTTTTGTATCACCTCTGATTCTGCGATTTTTTTTTTTTTATTTGAATAAAAAATTAATATAACACTTTTGATTCTACCATTTTTTTTATTTGAATAAAAACTAATATATCACTTTTGATTCTACCATTTTTTTTATTTGAATAAAAAAATTAATAAAACACTCTTGATTCTACCATTTTTTTTTTATGTCATTAACAATTTAACCTATCACTTTTGATTCTACGATTTTTTATCTCATTAAAAATTTAAGTTATCACTTTTAATTCTACGATTTTTTCATCTCAATAAAAATTTACTACATCACTTTTGATTATACAATATTTTATTTAAATAAAAATTTAAAATATCACTTATGGTTTTACCATTTCTTTTATTTCAATGATAGTTTAATAAAGCACTTACAATTTCACATTTTGAAAGTAAAATCGTTTAATACTGGATACTCCCATGTGCTTTCTAACATTTTCAAAGGTTCAATGTAACAAAATTACGATATTAAAGAAATTTAATCAAATAGAGAAAAATATGTCATCTTTCATACAATATTCTACTTTTATTTTTAATCTTCATTTGACGTAATAAATCCTCTAGTACTTTGAACTTTAGATGGTAAAGTTTCAACTAATGAAAAACGTATTGGTGTTTGTTACATCCTAAAAGTAAATGGAACCGTTTCTTATATTCTTTATTTTCAAAAAAGTCTCTTGCTTTACCTATTCAAATTTAAAAGGCATTCAATGGCAGCTTCCAAATACGGCGACTTAATAAGATCTATCTTGAATTGAAAAATACGTATTTTCTTTTTTTTTACTTTTCTTGTTTTTGAATATTCTTTACGTGAACCCATTTGTAAATTGCTCAATCTTTGAAAATATTTCAATATCACAATAACAAAGAGTATTGGATTGCGGAAAATGTCTCCTTTCAATCTGCAATTTTGGCACAGTATTGAAATCAGGGCTTTCTATATTCAATTTCTACGAAATAAAAAAATCCCTAAAGTAGGGAAAAGATAAGTAATTATAAACAGTAACTTTTTTTACATCAAAAATATATTACATTGAAAATTTTTTAGCACAGTGTTTCAAGTATATCTAAAACAGTTAATAATTTCAAAACGAAATCAATAGTATTTTTAATGAAATTTGGATATATATAATATATATATATTTTTAGATATATATTGGATATATATACATAAATTTATTATTAATTTTGTATAGTTTGATATAAAAATATTAAATATCAAAATATTGTTTGATATAATAAATTTAATAATTTAGTATTAATTAATATAAATAGTATTAATTAGTATTAATTATTTATTACTTATTATTATTATTATTAAATAAATTTATTATATTTTATAAATTTATTATTAAATAAATCTATTTTTTTATATAAATTTATTTTAATCTTTTATAAGCAAAATAAGTGTGGATTCATATATTTTACTCATCACTTATTGAAATAATAATTTGAGAACATTTTAATCCTCAAATTATTGTTTTATTATAGCTTAACATAATTTAATAAATTTTTAACTGAAATATTTCAATGTTTCATGATAGTTTTAAAATATACAGTTAATTACATTAATAAAAATTCAGAATTAATTCATCAGTTTCAGTTCTACGAATTTTCTATCTGAAATTTAATATAACACTTTTCCTTCTACAATTTTTTTATCTGAATAAAAAATTTAATATACCTCTTTGGGTTCTACAATTTTTTTTATCTGAATAAAAATTTAACCTATCACTTTTTGATTCTACGATTTATTTTATCTCAATAGAAATTTATTATATAACTTTTGTTTCTACGATTTTTTTTTTTATCGCAATAAAAATTTAATATATCACTTTTGGTTCTACCATTTTTTTATCTCAATAAAAATTTAATATAGCATCTTTGATTCTACGATTTTTTTTAACTCAATAAAAATTTAACTTATCACTTTTGATTCTACGTTTTTTGTATCTCAATAAAAATTTAATGTATAATTTTTGATACTAGGATGTGTTTACAATAATAAAATTATATATATGAATTTTTATTCTGCGATGATTTTTTTTTTTATCTTAATAAATATTTAAATAAATGTAACAGCACCTTGACTAAAGAAATTTGTTTTTAATAGAAATATGATAATTTTTATTTAAAAATATGCTTCGTTAAATGTGCTTTCTATTTTTGAACAATGCGCATTGTAATTAAAAACCTTTCTAATGAAACAAAAACATGCTATATAAATATAAATAATTTAACGTAGTTAAAAATGGCTACTTAAAAGCTTATTTATAGCTAATTTAAAGCTTTTATTATTTAGCTTAACTATGACTGATAACGAATAATTACTTTTTAATACTTTTGTATATATAAAAATGGTTTACATACTTTTGGATGTGAATATTTTATATTTGTGCTGCATATATTTTAATCAGAATTAATGAATCAATATTAATTTAGTTTTAAAGAAAGTAATAATGATATTTAAAACGAATATATTAATTCAGAAAAAGGAATTAAAATAAATGTATATTTTTACATCTTATGTATATTTTATTTTTAAATTGAAAATAAATTAATTTTAATGTTAAGTTATAGAAATAAATATATGAGTATTGCTTAAGTGTTGTATTTAAATTCTGTTAAACATGACGGGAAAAAATTTGAAAATAAAAAAAAAATTATAAAATAATATAATTTCATTTCATTGAAAAATAAAAAAAAATAAAATAAATGTAAAAATTTATTTATAAAATAAAAAATATAAAATAAAATTTAATAAAAATGTATTGAATTTCAAATTCAATAAACATTTATATTTTTATTAAAAAATTATAAAAACATAAAATTAAATTGGTGCAAAAATATATAAAATAAATAATGAAATTTATTACATAAAGTAAATTTTATAAATAATATATAAAATAAAAATACTTTACTGTAATTATAAAATTTTAATATAATTATTATAATATAATAATAATTATAATATTATTAATACTTTATTAATGCTTTATTATTATTATAAATTATAAAATTAAAAAAATAAATAATATAATTATAAAATTTATTTCATGGAATATATTAATTTAATGAGAGTAACAAATTGCTTAATATGTAGAAGTAGACATCAATTGTAAGCAAAAGGCAATGCTAAAAATAAGAAAAAAAAAAAATGATAAGAAAAATGATAAGAAAAAGGAAAATATAAAAAAAAAAAAGTGAATGCAGATCCAAATTGATAGACATCTTTTTTAAATTAAGTTTTTTATCAGAAATAAAAGTGAAGATCTTTTGCTGTAACTTTACCCAGCTTTATAGGTAAAATTGCAGCAAAATATCTTCCCTTTTCCATCCAATCTCGTAGTTAGATAAAAAAAATACTGCACATACTGACAATTTCTTAAAAGCAAATTCTCAGATTCGATACGACATAAACATCTTTCACGGCCTCGAGGATCTTTCTATTGCATTTTCTTTAAGCTATTGGGTTTGTTACGACTTGTTTTCGACTCAGAATGTATTCCTTTTTATCCAAGAACAAAATGGAAATCTTTTTTCCGATAGAAATTGAATATCGTTCCAAATCAAAATACGTCAAGTTTGTTTTTAACATAAGAATTCAACTCTAAGAATTCCACATTGAATTATTTTGTTCGCTTCGTATATTCTTCAATCGTTTGCACACATATAGGAATAAACATAATTAACTGCAGAGATAATTTTTGTTTTATTTTCTGGTATTTATTTATTTTCGTTTAAAAATAATTTATTTATCATCTATTTGAATGTTGAGGATAAAAGGGTGGTTATATTTGACAGACAAAAATCGAATTTCCAATTAACAACTCAATTACAGGAACTTGTGTTATTGCTGTTGATGCAACTCATAAAATATTTAACTAAAAAGGCATTTTGCGAATTCATTGCGAGCAATACAAACATTTAAGTCAAAAATGTAGAATTCAAATCTTCCTTTTACCATTTCTTTAGGATAAAAACTAATTATGTAAAACTCAATTAAATATTTGAATTAAATTGATTTAATGTGTTCTCTATAAATTCTTTACATCAAAGATTTCCAACATTTTTTTTAAATTGGCAAAAAAAGACAGTTAAGACAGATTCATCCACAGAGGAAGATTGGCCAAGTTCCTATGACACCATGTAAACATATCAAAGCAGTACTCATCAAGAACTAAATAAAAATTTTCGTTAAAAATTTATCAAAATATATAAACTTGAATAAAATAAAATATATTCTTAATGTGTTGGCACTGTCGCATTTTCTTATGGAAAGAGTTGTAGCATTTTGTTCCCAGGAGAGGAGAAGGCATATTCTTTAACAAGTACATACTAACAACCTATCACTCAAATTTGACATCAGACAAACAGTGTTGTGGGTAGTTATATTACATGCAATTAGTGTTTTGTACTAATGAGAACAACCTGCCATTCAAATCTGACAGCAGATATTCAGTGTCATGGGCAATGAGACCTCATTAAATTAGCAATTGTCTGCTCGACTTCGATCGGTCGAAACAATTACAGATGGAATATGGTTTACGTCAGGAGTATTTGCATCGTAATTTGTGATAAACCATGGACTGTAGTAGTATTGGCTACTAACTAGCAGTATTTGCAAACTAATAGTAGTATTGCAAGCTAACTACATAGTCAATGTGATTTAAATCAGAATTAGTTTATATTAATATTCTTGCTATTAGAGTATAGTGTATCCAGACTAAAACACAGTTTCAAGTAGGATAGTCTGGCCATCATGCATTAAAATGGCATAAGAAGAACCAAACTTATTGATTAATTGAAGTTTGGAGAAGTATCGATATTTATGTAGCCCATAATAGATTTTCAGTTTTATATTTTTGAAAGAATTACATTTTTGTCTAGTAAATAAAAACATTTGATTGTTATAACTTCAGCTAGTTTACTTGGTCAGCTGTCTCTGGTAGGACTTTTGGTGCACGACTAACTATTTACTTTTACTAGAAATCCAACAAATCAAATAACTGGTCAGTGCTGATGTAGCCAATCAGAACTGTAACTCAAGGCCCCAATACATTTGCCTGAACCAATAGGATCTCTCAATTATCCAAGGCATTGAATCAGATTGAAGTAGGTTGGTTCGTCGAATGTGTAATTTGGAGAATAAGTAGTTCACTTAATGTAAATTGGTATCTCCGGCTTTGATCCGGCTCTGCGGAATGTCCGGGAAGCAGGAAGGCGTGAAGCGGAATCGAGGTCTTCTGCGGAAAATGTTGCTGCACAGCGTACGGTGCAGCATAATGGTGTTAATTATAACGTCATGCATGGGCGGTTCTGCGAAATTTATCATTTATTGGATGGTTTTGTGTGTGGAAACATGTGTTCCTGATGGGTTTATGCTTATTTCCAGATAATTAAAATGATTGCGAAAGGGAATTGCATCGCGTGAAATGAGTATGATTTCAAGAACTCAAGGCGTGATTCCTTTATTTTTCGATTTTCCTAGGAAGTTAGAAGTATTTCTAGGGGATTTAGTGAAGTTTTATTTGATTGGATCGTGAATCGATTTGAAAGAATCCTTTTATTGCGAAGGCCTTATATTAAAAGGAATGGTTTGTCGAATATATTTTTGATAAAAGTTGAAAGGCATCTTACAGGTTATATTTAAAAAAGTTTTTAAAAGTTACTATTGTCTTTGTATTCTTTTTTTCATGCAAACATTATCTACTACGTTTGCGTTTTTAACCACATTGCTTTTATTATCATTCCTGATCATGATCATCAGTAACGCAATATTCTATGGTGGGCAAAATGCTGTCTTGCCTACTCGCAGATTTCGACACAGGAGATGCTTTCTTTTTTACCGAGTTGGGTTGTCAGCCGGATGGCCTACAATCATGTTAGACCGATACCTATAGTTTAACGGGGATTATGATCCACTCTGAAAATATCCATGCCACAGCCAGTATTCAAGCCAGAAGTCTGTGGTTCCAAAGGCCGGACCGCTAGCCAATTGCCCACCAGGCAGCCATTGGTCTTTGAATGTGACTCACCATTTATTTAAAATTAGAACACACATTTAAATATTAAAATTCAAGAGTAACAGAAAAAATGTTATATTAAAAATTTTCTTTTATTTACAATTGCTTCTTTTATGTTTTTATCGTCATCGTCAGTCCAATATAAATTCTTAAATTGCATATATAATACTATTTTATGTATATAAGTTGTTGCATTTTTTTTCTATTAAATGAAAATATTTGTCTGTTATAAATTAAGCTAGTTCATTTGGGTAGTTGTGGCTTGCAAGCTTCTAGGTGCAAGTCTAACTGTTTACATTACAAGAAATCCATCAAATCAAATAACTGGACTGTGTTGATTTAGCCAATCACGGCTGAGACTCAAGCCATGCACAATTGGCTGAACCAATAGGATCTCTATTATCCAAGCATTGAATCAGATTGAAGTAGGTCGGCCGAATGTGTAATTTGGAGAATAAGTGGTTCACCCAATACAAATTGGTATCTCCGGCTTTGATCCGGCTCTGCGGAATGTCCGGGAAGCAGAAAGGCATGAAACGGAATCGAGGTCTTCTGTGGAAAATGTTGCTGCAGAGCATACGATGCAGCATATTGGTGTTAATTATAACGTTGTGCATGGGCGGTTCTGTGAAATTTATCATTTATTGGATGGTCTGGGTGTGGGAACAGCGTGTGTCCTGCTGTGTCTATGCTTACTTCCAGATAATTAAAATGATTGCAAAGGGGAATTGCATCGTGTGAAATGAGTTTAGTTTTTAGCACTCAAGGCGTGATTCCTTTATTTTCAACATTCCTAGGAAGTTAAGTATGTCTAGGGGAATTTATTGTCTTATTTATTTGGTCGCGAATATTTGAACGAATCATTTTATTTCGATTATTTTATATTTATGGAAATGGTTCGTCAAAGATATGTTTCGATGAAAGTTGAACAGCATCTTACTGGTTGTATTTAAAAAAAAGCTTATAAAATTGATATTTTTCTTTGTATTTTTTCATGCAGACGTTACCTGATGTTTCGGTTTCATAAACACATCGCATTTATTGTTAACCTTATTACTAAAACAAGACTCCATGTTGGTTAGGGTTAGAATAGCCCCACTGTATCCCATGCATGTCGTAAAGGCGACTGAAATGGGTACCCAGTGCCCGGGGGTATAACCGGGTGGGGTAAATTCTTTTGAATGCCTTATATCTGTGTGCCGCAAAGGTCAAGGACAAAAGAAATTGCATTTTTTACACTTTATCATAGCTCGTCGTTTTTTCCCACGGGTTCATGGACTTGGTCTAGATGTTGCAGGAGAATCTGACCATCATGTATTAAAATAACATAAAAGATTAACTTAGATGATCAATTGAAGTTTGGTGAAGTAACGATATTTAAGTAGCTTATGATGATGGATTTTCAGTTTTCAAACTAATATATAGTACAGTTTATTTATATAAGTTGTTTGCATTTTTTATAATAAATAAAAGCATTTGATTCATAAATTCAGAAAGTTCACCAGGGTAGCTGTGGCTGGTAGGACATTTGCTGTAAGGGTAACTATTTACATTACTAGAAATCAGCAAATCAAATAACTGGACAGTGTTGATGTAGCCAAATCAGACTGTGACTCAAGGCCACGCACAATTGCCTGAAACAATAGGGATCTCTCAATTATCCAAACCATTGAATTGGATAGAAATAAATTGGCTGAATGTGTAATTTGGAGAATAAGTAGTTCACTTAATACAAATTAGTATCTCGGAGCTTTGATCCGACTCTGTGGAATGTCCGGGAAGCAGGAAGGCGCAAAGCGGAATCGAGGTCTTCTGCGGAAAATGTTGCCGCCTGGCACGCGTACAGTGTAGCATAATGGTGTTAATTATACCGTTATGCATGGGCGGCTCTGTGGAAATTTATCATTTATTGATTGTCTGGGTGTGGAAACGCGTGTTCCTGATGGGTCTATGCTTACTTCCAGATAAGTAAAATGATTGCAAAAGGAAATTGCATCGTTTGAAATGAGCTTAGTTTTCTGCACTCAAGGCGTGATTCCTTTATTTCTCAACTTTCTCAAGTTTCTCTAGAAGATTTATTGAAGTCCTGTTTGATTGGATGGTCAACTTATTTGAAAGAATAATTTTATTGCTAATATCTTATATTTAAAGGAATGTTTTCGTGGATTTTTTCGATGAAAGTTGAACAGGAGATTTTTTTTTCTTTTACGTAGCAGTGTTGT
>BPLR01010545.1:0-13592 GCA_021605095.1 Caerostris extrusa | reverse complement strand
CAGGTACCGTTAACCATGGCCGCGGTGTTTTCTGTTAATTTATTTTTCATGTTTTCTCATGTTTATCGATGTATTGTTTTTATAAGAATGTATTTGGCTTAAAATTGTTTAATAAGATAATCTTCGTTTTCTTTTGAAAATTTATTCTCTAATATAATGCCATATGATGTTAAATAAATTATTATAATTTAAGCATATTATTACTTTTAATACTGCAATTCTCCATTTCTATTATAGATGTTGAAAAAAAATTTGAATTTCAAGACAATAATATTTAAGTGTTACGTAATAAAAAGAAAATCCCATTAGTATTATATTTTTAATACGCCTCTGTTGGAAATACATTTTTATTAAAAGATATATCTTTATATCACAGGTACATGATAAAATATATATTTTTTGGATGATCAAAAATTATGAATGCATACTATATACAAAATTTAAATGTGTGTTAAGTAAATATGCTACAAACATACACTTACATTTTTAATAATTTCTATTTAAGATATGATAAATAATGATCTTAAAGATGCCACACACATAAATCTTTATGTGATAATGATTGAATGCAAAATAAATAAATTATTAAGTATTCATAAAGAAAAATTATTATTATTCAGTAAAAATATTCCATTAAATGTTATTTATTATATTTAAAAGAAATAATAAATTATATAATAATACAATAATATATAATATTTATTATATTATTTTATATTTTTATTGTATTTTGAAATAAGAAATATTTAAAATAATTATAGGAAATTGGTGCAATAAAAAATCTTTCGATAAATTCTATATATACCTATATAGTCTGTTTTCTGAAAAAAAATAAAAAGTAATATTTAGAATTTTTAATATTATTATAATCTCGACGCCAACCTCTATATTCAAGCCATTTATAAAGAAATTCATTAGAATTGAATTAGATATTTAAATTTAATCCAATCAAATTTTTTATTCAGATTCTTAAGCTGATATTCAGAATCAATCCTTTTTAATTCCTTGGGACAACTTAATTTGCTAAGGTAGTTAGGCAATTAACCTCTCAGATCAGTAATGCATTTGACTTAAAAATTCAAGTTTTTACGAAGGAGATGGGCTTAACCAATATATGGAGCTGACATGACGTTATATTGAGCTTTAGTAGGTGGGTGGATGATGGTGTAAATCACGGCCCATTTTAACCCCCTGCTTTTAAATTACCTACTACTTTTTACCCTAACATGACCTTTTGTAAGGATTTCACTTAGATGTTCAAAGATATAGCATGGATGTTTTTGTGGTTCGGGTCCACGTTAAACAGTAGATCCCCGTCTAATTAACTGAAAGTGTGCAAAAATGAGTAAACGACAAACCAAACCAGATAAACAATACATGAATAGTATGTTTGAAGTGGTTGCTTAAAGTGCTTTAAAAGTTGAATTCAAATCAGATTAGCTATGCCATACACCATCGTGACAATTTTTACCATAACATCGATTCAATTGATTCTTATTAGCATGTATCAGAAACTGTTTTCATGTTCCTGCATTTTTAGTCATGAAAAATCTTAATATATGTATACTTAGTAATTAGTATTTATTATAAAGTATTTTTTAAACAAATTTCAATGCTATGGCGCCTTAGTTTCTGCACTTGTTGGGAATGATTATTGATTCTACTAGGTGACTACGTCAGTATCCCCCAAGAGAAGATATCTATTTAATATCGGAAATACATGTACACAGTTAATGCTGATTCGTTGATTGGAATAACGAAAACGGAAGGAGCTTGAAGCGTTATTTTTGCGATGGCTATGAAACGTTATTTTAACTTCAGGATCTGCAAGTCTTTACATTTATTAACTTTTTCACAACGCTTCTATTAAATGGAAATAAAAAAATTCTAAAAATTTTATAATTTATTAGTCAATGTCTTCTTTATTAAAAACTAAATCATTTTTATAGGTATTGAGGTTGCTTATAATTTTATAAACTATCCAATTCTACAATAGTATTAGTATAAAGTTAAAATAAAAATAGACAAACTAATAGGCATTACCAAAATGACATTGTTATATGATTTTAAATTTTTAAAGTTTTTGTCCAAAAAATCTTAAAAAATTCAGAAAGTTACATGATGTTAATCTAACCTAGACCCAGCAATAAATAAAAAGAAAATAAAAAGTGGAATCTTCATTCAGTTGATTTTAGACAGGCAATTAATTCTCGCGCATGTTAGCTAAGATAATCACGATATTGTCCCGTGATCTATATTTGGAAAACATTTCCTGGGTCACTGCTTTTTAAATACAGGCCGCTGATTTGTATTTTACATAAATATTTGTGAATACCTCATTTGTTTTCCCTTTTATGGTAAACACATAACTGTGTGTTAAAAGCAAAAAATAAGACAAAAAAATTTCTTTAATATTTGCAGCCCAAAGAAACTTTGTTTATGTAATGCACTTCTTTTTCGGACTGAAAAGTTTATTATTGGATGTAGTACGAATTCACTATTGTGTGTTTGCTGCTGCTGTACATTGAATTATTCACCGTGTCTTAGTTATTCAGAAACAACATTTATCTTTATTAACTTGAGTTTTTATGGCACAGATGCTTTCACGCAAATAGTTCATGCGGCTTATATTTCCAATCAAAATGATTTATGCTTAGCGAAATGATTCTTACGGCATTTATATTTTTCTCTCAAAGCTAAAGAAAGCTTTAACATCATTCCTTTTCCCGAGTTTTATTTAGTGTTTGATGCGTCCTGAATATAATGTTTAAGTAGCGAGTAAAGGGAAAAGTAAATTTAAACGTGTCTATTTAAATGTATGTGTTTGTGTGTGTGTGTGCGATGTATCTAAAACATAAAAATAAAGTCATACAATCAATGGGTCAACTAAA
Source organism: Caerostris extrusa (assembly GCA_021605095.1). Taxonomy (NCBI): domain Eukaryota; kingdom Metazoa; phylum Arthropoda; class Arachnida; order Araneae; family Araneidae; genus Caerostris; species Caerostris extrusa. Next base: position 10,701 of record BPLR01010545.1, on the reverse strand, counting down.
GGCACTTTTTAATATTTTAAAATGGATTTCAAGAAATAATATTCACCGACTAGCCTAGGAAGCAAAAGTACATGCAAATTAAAAATTTTACATTAAAGAAATTCTTACTTCTGTTTCATTTATCTTTGGACGAGTGGTGCAATATCAAGCCCCACAAAGAGTTCGACATAACATTGTTATAGTTTGATACGAAGATTGTCGTGTAGACATGTATTGCAAGTTAAATGTGTGGTGTACAATTATCATAATATTTCATATATCTCATGGAGCAACACTTAGGTTGCTAGAGCTCGGTACCACAGGTTTTGGGTTTTCGGTGTTATGGGTGTTTGTAGTATCGCTTAATTGACTGTAAGAGCTTTTGGTCTAGTGCTGACAATCCTACCCGTAAAGGAAAACATCTCCTGTCTCGAAATCTGCGTAGACAGACGGCCTTACTCACCATAAAGCTGTTATGCCAATGAAGTAGAAGATAGTGTTGTAGTGTAAGTGTGTAAAAACTTCCCTCTCTATGAAATGCTGCCAGGTAAAAATCAAAGGAGGCCGTTTCCCTGTAGTCGCTGTCTTGTATCTATCTATGGTCGGGGCGTTTACCATAAGCGAACATGCAACTCCCTTTTTGATCTATTTAAGAGTGACAATTTTGCAAAAGTAAAAGATGCAGGTGGTCAGAGATTGCATTGAAGATAGGATGTTTGTCGAAGAAGAAGTGTTCAGTGATATGAAAAGTTGATCGCTAATATGTTCAGTGATATTTATCGATCGAGATAAACTGACGCAAAAGAATTAAGCTGTTTTGTGTGGTGGAGTGCTAACCCGTGTTTATTTAGGTAGTTCGTGACTTGTCTCATTTGCGAAAAAATCGACCCTGGTTCTGAAAGATTACCCCGCTGCCTGGTCTGATTAGGGTGACGATATGATATCCACCAATGGGAAAGTATATAGGTTCTGAGCCGGATTTTAAGGTGGACATTGAGTCAATAATATATAAAGGGTGGAAGATCTGAATCGGATAAAAAAGTGGATGTTATCAAGAATGGTATATGGAGAGAGAGAGAGAAAAAAAGCATTCATCGAAGTGTCTAATCTCATAGAGAATATAAAACAGTGATGTTTAAGACAAGTTAAAAGATCGAAATTTAGTCATCAGTGGTAAGATTGAGAATTTTTACTTTAGAAAAAAAGAAAGAAATTATTGTTGCGATGTGAAAAGAACGAGAGGAAGATGACGAGGAAAGAATGTGTCATTCAGCAAGAGAGTATTCCCCTGCTCAACATCGACTACAGCTCTATTCAAGTAAAAACCCACAACCCACCCATTTTCCAGCGAAAAAGAGGCCCTTCCGTAATGATCGTTAATAGCTATCGTGCATTCTTGTGACACATAGTAAGTCTAGAACTGTGATACTTTCTTACGTCCCCTTGGTGCGGCATTCGCCAGAGAACAGGAAACTAAAAATATACCGTTTGATGTTAATATTTAGTTCGTCGACTTTTTTTCTAATTATAGCGTTACATATTATAGTAGCATTGTCATCTTGTTTTTCCTTTGTGTAACATGCTTAATATATACATACCTAAATATGAAATAATGAATGTAACATGAACATACGTAAACATGAAATACTTTTAATAATGGATTACTATTTAACAGTGAGATTATAGAAAATGTGGCACTATGACTATATAAAATATTAAAAAAAAAAATTTATGATTAAAAATATCCTTAGAATTACATTTACTATAAAAAATTGGATAATATCAAATTCACTTGTAATGGAGAAACTTAATTATCACAGAAAATTCAAAACAAAAGATCTTTTTACTTTTCTGTTCAATACCAGGAAATCTCCAAGGAGCCAAATATATGAAAGTAACAATTTTATAAATACGAATTGCCTTTTAGCGTGTTGTTTTGTGTATAAAAGAAATGCAACTTATTATTAATATAAAATTTCAAGCTTCCTTGAGAACATTTTGCTAAAAGTGTGAAAGTAAAATGAAATTAATGCCATTGTCACTGTGAAATGCCACAGTGAAAATAAAAATTAAAGCCATTGTCTAACTCCACGAACAAGTAAATGACCATGTTGCTTTAACGTTCTTTAGACAACATGCCATTGACTTTTGAAGAACTTCTATTGTTTATCAACAGATTTTGTTTTGTGACAATTGGACATTGCGTTTTCTTAATGTTTGACTTGCATTCATCAAGGGGCAGCAATCACGCCATGAAAAGGAAATTCGTGTTTCTGCCAATGAAAAATCATGAATTGGTTTTTCTGTCCATGAACCATTGATCTAAATGTCCTAGTCCTAAAACCTAGTTTCAAAAGAAAAATGAATGAATTATAGCTTGGTTTGGGATATTTATTCTAGCCTTTTGTCTATTAATATTAACAAAACATTAGCATTCTCACTTCAGTATTCTACTTCTCAGGTTTGTAATATCTTTAAAAGGCAAAGACATTTTATTAAACGGAAAGAAGTCTCAAAAAACATAAGAATTATATATCATAAAATAAGATTTATGATATATAATTATCATAATATTATAATATTTATGATATAGAATCTTAAATAAGTTAATTTTAAGATTTTATGGTCAGAAAAATTTTGGAAGATTAAATACGGGCCAACTAGCAACTGTGTCTTTAAATAATATAACACACAATTATTTTAATAAATTTAATAATATTTATGATTTTAACAGGTTTAATAGTATAAAAATACTTTATTAAATGTTAAATCAAAGATAAATTTGAAAAGAAGTAATAATGTATTGAAGAGTTCAAAATTAAATAATCTATTATCGATCAAAACTTCATGAAGTAAAAACTAAATAAAATAAATGAAAATCAGATATTATAAATATAAATATATAAAAACTTAATCTGAAAAAAAAAAATATTAAATAAACAACTATATAATTTACTAATAATTAACGATGAACATAAATGAGAATGTTTAAAAAACTATGAAATTTTTATTATTGCTATTATATTATTTTTTATTATTGAGATTTTGATTTTATAAAGACTTTTTAACTTTTTTTGAAATAAGATAGAATTATTTCAGGATTGCTTCATAAATATCAGATAAATCCTCTCTGAAAAATTAGAATTGCCATTGTTATAGTTTTTAATTAATGGCAATACAAAAACTTATTCATTTAGCATTTAAATTATTTTATTTAATTTTTTTATGCTAATATTCAACAAATGATGATGAAACGGACAATGTTTAAACTTATGGTTTTTAAAAAACCTAATTTAAAAATTAAAATTTTACCATTTTAATTTATATAAAAATTGTCTAATAAAAAATTGTGAATTGAGAAAAAATTAATGTCTTAGTCTCCCTCTCCCACACAGGTGTACATCCAACAATATCTGGCATTTTAAGATCTGGTGACAACACAGAAATAGGTAAGAAAATGACGATTTAACGTTCTATTTCTAAGACTTTTATTTTTAATCTTGTGGAAGAAATTGAAGGTTGTCATGTTATGTTTCACTACATTAAACTTTTGATACAATTGTGTTTGACAGGCAATGTCAATAGCTTCTCCACAATACCATGCGTAGGATTGTTGTCTGGTTTAGTCACATTTTTTTCTAAATGTAGGCCGCTTCTCCTTAAACGACCTTTAAAAAGATAAGAAGGTTGAAATATCTGCTGATATGTATTTTCCTATTATCCGCAAAGTTGTATAACTTACAAATCCAATTTTTGGTTCCCCAAAAATATAAAATATCGTATAATCCACGCCGGTTCATGACTGTTTTTTTTTTTTTTAATGAATCAAAATTCTGTTTCTTTGCACTCAGTTTTAAATAGCGCTTTTGATGTCCTAATTATTATAAAAATTTGCTATAAATTTATGGTAATGGACACAGAAACAAAATTTTAAAAATTATGGTTAAAACAAAAGACACCATTTTTAACAAGGACTTGTAATCTTGATATTTTCTAAAAAAAGATAATTTTGATCAGTATAAAATAATTAATTACTAATCTGACTTTCTGCAAAGTGTAGTGTTGTCGATTTTGCAGCTAGATTGTAATTGGGTGTGATTCGGTTGAGACAGTTGAGGCTCAGGTTGAGTGAACTCACAGCTTTATTTACACAAGCTCAAACACCACGCACATACAATTAGAGACAGACAATATTTAACACATTTAAAGACATATAATTTTATATTCGTGGGAGGATTCCACGAATACGCCGAAAATAAAGATAGATACTCAGGTTTTTGTGGGATGCGAAATATACTTCTTCTCCGGGTGAGGGTATGTAGGCCCACAAATACACAGGGTTGTGTTAAACATATTTCCTCTCGGGGTGAGATACTGTAAACTAAATGTTTCACAACAGAAGCGCGTGATAGCGTTGTACTAAACGTTTCTCAGTGGCAGAGCCAGTAATTGCTTTAAATTTATTTAAAATTTGTTTCCTCTCGGGTGAGAGTCTCGAAGCCTACATTTCTTGAGGCCAACATTTCTCCTGAATGCCACAGAGGGCGCTCTTACAGTGGAGGAAGGACGGTTGCAAGAGTGTTTTTAATGTTATCTAGTACTTATTCCAAGTCATTTTCATTCGCTAGCGCACACTGATGTATGAAACTCGTCGCGCTTATCCATTTAATTAATTATTTATTAATTTATTATTCTTTCCCCCGAAATTTTAATTTTTTTTTATTAAAATATATGCAAGAAATTACAATTGAATTTTGCAAATATTAAATGGATTCTTGACTATGTTTTACATTTATTACTGCTTTCATTATATTCTCTCTAAAGGAACTTTCATTGGAAAATGTAATAAATACGAATTCTTTTTAATAGCAGACATTTAACAGATTATTGATACATACAAGGTAGATTTGTTGCAGATTCACTGTTACATTTGGTGCTCCACTAGAAGCCATTCACATTATACTAAATAAATGTGAATAACAAATAAATGTGTGTAACGCTTAAAATAAAATTTTTACATTAATTTTTTTCTGGATTTCTACCACATGTCTGTCTCACCCACTATGACTGCAACTGTAAAAGGACTCCTCATCTTAGTTCTCACTGTAATGTGGTGTGGTGCAATAATGCATATCCGAACACCCGACAGTCAGAAATAGAAATATTTCTTTCGGAATTTTAATTCTTTCTTTAATTTCTGCTGAGATTTATTCCAACCCTTGGTCGTGTTCTCTCAAAATTTTGTGGCCCAGTGTAGTGTTGCAGTGCATCATGGTACCTTCTTGGTAATGCTGAATCTTTTTGCATCTCTCTCTGTCTATGACGAATGATTTAGGTTAAAATGCCACCATTTATAAGCAACAAAATTCTATTTACACGTACATTAATAAACAAAACATCGTAGTTTTATTAAAAGCAGAGAAAAAAAGTCAGTCATTTTTTAGAGTTGGTTTACTTTCAAAGTCAATGAGCTTTATTTATGTTAAAAAATATAAATAACAATAACAAAAAGGGTTTTCCTTTGAATCTTTTAATGTCAATGGCGTCGGGGAGAAGGACAACTGAAGATTCCTTCCACGTTCTCTTAAAAGAACCCCTTTTTTGATAAATGCTCTCTCGAATTCTGAAACGGATAATTGAATTAAATTTGATAAAGCACGCACATAAAGTGGCATCCAAACTTCGAAGGTCAATGAATCCTTTTTGAAGTGACGATGCAATCATGCAGAATTCAATGTTTTCTCTTTTTTTTCAAAGACAAATGATAGGATTGCGAAATGTCAGAATATGAATATTGTTGGCTTTTATTTCAAACGAATTAAGCGATGCAGTATAAATTCCTTAATAATATTTTTTTAACCACTGAAATATTTTATTTTCGTAATTTTTTTTATAGTGAACATTAATCTTCATTCGTTTCTATTTTTTTAAAATGTTTTTTGAAAGAATGTTTGGTTCTTAATAAAGATAAATGATATTTAATACATGCAATTTTTAAATTTTCCAACACGTATGTGCATTTTTTCAGCAGTATTCATGAAAATAACATATTCATCAAAATCAATATATTGACAATTTTGTGGGAATATTTTGTACGCCAATATTATTTTCTTTGAAACAGATATAAAAGAGTATTCCCTTTGGGGAATATAAAATGCTAACAATACTTAATGCCCGCATTTATACATTATTAGGGAAAAACACATAAATTCTTATTAGAAATACTCAATACATGCAAGATAGTCCAATCTATTTTATTTGTTATTAAAAAGTTTCTAGCAATTTTATTCGTTTTCAAAAATCAGTGTCTGTAACACACACACCAACAAAAATAGCGTTACACTGTAGATTCCGGTCTAATTAACCCAAAGTGTGCAGAAAATGACGGCAGAGTAACGCACCACACCAAAACAAAATAAATAGAACTCGAATAGATTCATTTGCTAGTTACATACTTTAAAAAATGGACTTCCGTTTAAAATAATATTTCATTAAAAATTTCTAGATTTATTAAAAATTAAGATGTTTTATGCTTGTATTCTTTAATTGTTTTTGCATTTCATACATCATGTTTCATTTGCAATACTATTGTAGAAAATTATTTATATTGAGTTGCAATGCTCTCGGTTCTTGGCCTAGTGATTTTCTAAAATTCGAACCCTGTCTTTCAGTGTCTGCTTCTCGAATCGATTCATTGTATTCAGAAACGAAAAACTTAAAGTCTATTAGGACACCTTTTGTGTAAATCGCCTCGCAAGGCTGCATTGTGGGAGTTTTCCGAGTTGTCTTTGCGGCATATGAAGCGATATATTTCTTTCTCTATTAACTCTAACCGTTTCGACCTGTATAGAGAGAGGTTTCTGAGAAAAATGGAATTCCGTATTGAATAAGTCAGCTTTAGATTTGTCAAGGGCCATGACTACTGGCATAATCCCCTGTATAGAATAGTACTGGCTGATACAGATATCTGTCACCTTTTGCGACCATTGCGTGTCCATGTCTGGGAGAGCACCTCATCATGTGCCCTACTGTTGTTAACAGTTTCAATTTTGTGTTACTGGCAATACCTTTAGTGATTATTTTTGTATTTCTTTACGATATTGGGCTGCTTGTCGTCTGATTACCAAGAGGTCGGAGACCAGCATAGATAAAAAGTTTTCCGAGTTTTCTTTCTCATTTACAGGTAAAATTCCAATGCTTATTCATTTAGTGGGTAGCTTGCAGGAGAGCTCAAGTTGGAAATCGTTATTGGTTTTACATTGCTACTGTATGTCTACTACAAGAACTCTTTCCACTGCTCTGTGTACGTAGTAGGGACAGGTTATGATCGGGACGATTAATTTCAAGAAAAGAGACAAATTTTTTGGATCTATGTTATTCTTAGCGTAGGTTTGTAGCTAAAAAGAGTGTTGATCAATAGTTGTTGCACGTGTGCTCATAATCGATTATCTTGATTTCAATCGGTTTTGTTCTATTTCGTTAATCTTTATAAGCAATATAAATTTCCGCATAATTTCTACCGTCTTTGCTAATTACTTGATTGCTGTAGTATGTCAGGTGGCGAACATTAATTCTTACACAATTGAAAATTTTCTCTTAATTATTTTTTAATGTCCATATCATGCTACCAATTACACAATAATGGCGTTTTTCAACAAAACGAAACACATCTTTTCTTGGTAACTGGATCTTTTCAGTCATCAACAATTACATGATGAATTTCTCTTGGAGTATGTAAACCAGTTGACAAAATAATTATATCAAAGTAAGGTCAATATGAAAAATTAATAAAAACCTTACTTACCTGAATTATATAGTAGCCTGCTCCTAAAGCAACTGTCGTACCCCCAGACAATGTGGAAAGGGGGTGGGAATAATTCTGCTGGATAGACAATAATCCGAAAGACGCCATGAAGATTATGACTTCGTATATATGGCTTTTAAAATTTTAATCGACATTTGGAAATGTAGGGTTTTCCTCATGTGACACGCAAAATTTGGACCAGTTAACTCCATAAGCCTTTTCATAAGCCCTTTCCTATGAGTATTATCCTCCTGTCTTCACTTTCATACTTCATAAATGGAATGTGGCAAATATTGGGGAAGGTTTTAATTTAATTAACATTTACAAGAATTAAAATGAAGTAATAAAAGTCACTGAAATAATGACAAACTATTTTCTACATTTTTTATAAAAGTAACATAAAAAAATCTTTTTTGTTAAATTATTATTCATTATGAAGGAAAAGAAACTTGTAAGAAAAACAAAGTAATATAATTTAAAATTGGTTTTATCTGTTTTCCTTTTTTTGTTAACAGTTTGAATTCCCATCTTTGTGCTAGATGAATTTTTATGAAGGAAAAGAACTTTGAAATATTTATTTTATTTGATGCATGCACTACTGCAATATGCATAAGAAACATTTTATTGAAATGAAAATATTTTTGGTGAAGAATACATTTGGAAGACATTTTTGAGAACGATTTCACAAAAGAGACTCCAAAGCATTGAATTTTAAAAGTGAAAGTAAACACAAAAATTATTCAATCTTACATATGAAAGTACGCAATCAAAAACATCACAGTTTCAAAATTAGTTACAAAAAAAATCAGGAATTCTTGAATTCGAAACTGGTATTAAACTTGACGTGGAAGGAATTTCAAAACAATACCCACATTTATTTTTCTAGGAAGATATCAGACATTCCATACCAGACCGGATAGTTTTGGAAAAACTGAAATTTGATATTTTCTTCTTATGCTGTTATTCCTCCAATGTGGATTTTGATTCTATTTTATTTAAATGTGAAGTGGTGTATTTTTGCCCCGAGAAATATGCCAGAGAAATAAATATATAAAAAGAATTGAAAGTTCGGATATTTTCTTTTTAAAGAATTGTTATATATATATTTTTCTGGAAAGTTGTTTTTAAGTTTTTATTTTTTCTTGAAGTTTTGTTGATCAGATTTTAAAAATAAACATGTGAAGAGTTTAATACACAAATAATGTTAAACAAATAAATTGCTTTTCTGTTATTTTATTTTTCATATGTATTGTCAATAATACGTAGTATTTTATAAGATTGTATTTCTAACCAAAATTATTTCTAATAAAATAATATTTGTTTTTGAAAGTTTTTCTCATTAATATAAATGCCATATGTTGTTAAATGAATTAATATAATTTAAGAATAATGTTACTTTCAATCTTGCAATTTCCAGACTTTTTATCATAGGTTTTGATGTCTCGTTCCTAAAAAATTGATTTTTATGACAAATCTATAAATTAAAATTTACATAATAAAAGCGAATGTAAATGTAAAACCAGCTGATGAAATAACATATATTACAATAAGCAAGTCAATATAAATAACTTCACCAAAAACCTACTTACTTTGAAATGCCTGATAACCCGTATCCTTTTTAGTAATACTTGTACCTGAGACAATCAGGCGGAGGTGTAGTATATTCTCATGGTGGATGACAGTATCAGGGAAGACTCCACGATGGTAATGACTCTGTGCTTTAAAAGCTTTTTAAAATTTTCATCGACATTTGGAAGATTTTACGGTTTTCTCCTCATATGACATGAAAAATGTGGATGTTAATTCAAGAAGTCCTATCATAAGAACTTTCGGAGGTATTATCCTCCTGCCTTTATTATCATTAATTCCATAAATGGGATATGGCAAACATTGGGAAAAGTTTTTAATTTAAATAAATTTTAGGAGAATTTAAATGAATGTATAAAGGAGATAGTTTCTGTTACTTTTATAAAATGTAGATAATAGTTTGTTATTGAATAAAAGACAAATTAGTTTCTACATTTTATAAAAATCCTTCTTATTAAACTATTATTCATTGTAAAGTGAAAGAAATTTGTCGGACAACAAAGTAATATAATTTAAAATTGGTTTTATTCTGTTTCCCTTTTAAGTTGTGTTGTGTTAGAAGAGACATAAGAACTTCGAAATACTTATTTTATTTGAAGCATGCACTACCGCAATATACATAAGAAACATTTTATTAGAAATGAAAATATTTTGGTAAAGCATGCATTCGAAAGCCGTTTTGAGAACGGTTTCCACAAAAGAGACAACGGGCTTTGAATTTAAAGTGAGTAAAACACAAAAATTATTCAATCTTTTACATGAAAGTGTAATGCAATCAAAAACATCCCAGTTTAAAATTACTTAAAAAAATCAGGAACTCCCTTACCCGAAACTGGTATCAAACTTGACGTGGATTGAATTTCAAAAACAATACCCACATTTATTTTTCTATGAAGATATCAGACATTCCATACCAGACTGTGAAAGTTTTGAAACCGGAAAATTTGATATTTTTTCTTTTCTTATGCTGTTATTCCTCCTCTGCGGATTTTCGATTCTATTTTTATTTAAATGTGAAATGGTGTATTTTGCTTGGAGAAATATGGCAGAGAAATAAATAAAAAGAAGTGAAAGTTCGGACAGTTCTGATATCTTCTTTCTAAAGAATTATTATAGATATACTTTTTCTGGAAATTTGTTTTCAATATTATTTCTTGAAGTTTTTGTGGATCAGATTTTAAAAGTAAACATGTAATGAGTTTAATACACAAATAATGTTGAATAAATAATTTTTTTTGTTGCTTTATATTTGTGTTTGGTCAATACGTAGTTTTTATAAGAATGTATTTCTAACCAAGAACTACAATTAAAATAATCTTTGTTTTTGAAAG
>BPLR01010543.1:0-15737 GCA_021605095.1 Caerostris extrusa | reverse complement strand
AATAATAAAGATATAAATTTACCAGAGGGTCTATTCCCTGTAAAATGTTAGTACAAACAAATACAAACTTAGAAATTTCAAAAATATTGATTTGATTTTGAAGGTTGTCAAGTTTTTGTAACAGTATCAATTTTTGGCCACATTACCTGTCATTCCTGGCTCTACGTTTTGCTGATGAGATTAACGCATGTTTGAAACAATCATTTTTATGGAAAAACACGTTGAAACACTTCTGCGATTGACCATAAATATGCGGAGTACAATTACATGTGATCCATTGGAACAAGTATTTCGAATCAATTACTGGATACTGGAATCGTTTACAAATCAGACTACATCAAAATATGCAATGCATCAATTGCCAGACAATTTCTGCTCTGTTGTTCATTCAAAAACGAATTAATTGAGAGTGTATTTCCGGATATTCTTAATAATCGCAGACATAGTTGGCTCAGTAATCGTGCAATTTTGGCAGCAAAAAATGTTGATGTTGATGGAAATTAACTGTCAAATACAGGCTATTTACGCCAGGCAATCTAATGACTTTTAAGGGGCTGAATGGCCGAGTGGCTAGCGCTCGGTACCACAGGTTTCGGGTTCGAGATCCCGGCGGTGCCATAATGAATGTTGCTTAGTGGTTCGGAATCCCACTTTAAACCGTAGGTCCCGGTCTAACAGGATCGTCGAGCGTTGCGGGGTATTGTTACCCGCGTCCGTGGCTATCTTCAAATTGTGCACCTCCTGGGTAGTGCTAAGCGAGTAACGTTTGTGCAGCGCTTGCCTTTAAGGCATTAGCTGGGTACTGTCTGAGTGGTTGCCAGCTGCGTTGGAACAAACAAACAAAAAAAAAAATCTGATGACTTTTAAGTCAATCGACACCATTGCTGATGACAACCAGATTGTCAATTTTCTGATTGAATTTTTTAAAAGATTCTCTGGGGATATGCCAGGAATGGAAATCACACAATTTTCGTCTGAAAATTGGTTCACGTCATTCTATTGCGTAACTTAAATCCACTAAAATTTATGCAGCATTTTGTTGTCACCAGAAGAATTACCGGAAACGTACTTGAGCAACGATATTGACTGGAAAGTTTAAGGCGAAGTCGTCCTGTACCTACCTATGATACCATCAGAATCTACAATACCTTTCAATTTTCGATACGTTTGGCTTTTGCGATGACAATAAATAAGTTGCAGGGCAGACAACGGCTATTTGTGGCTTGGACTTGGAGGGGATCCGTGTTTCTCCCATGGGCAGCTGTATGTTGCATGCTCACGTATTGGAAAACCATCAATTTATTTATTTTGACGAAGACAGATGAACAAGAAATAGTGTTCATCTTTTTGCTTAGTTCTTAGTGAAATGAAAGTAATGATTATTAAAAAATTAAATTAGGTAAAATAATTATAAAACAGTGTTAAAAATCAACATTATCTACCTCATTCATTAAATTAATAAAAATTAAACATTTTCTATTCGTTGAAGCTTAATTTGATCTTTTCATCATTCTTTACCAATTACTTCCTTAACAATACCAATTATAGTATCTAATAATTGAACGAAATACAAGAAAGCCACAGCAACGCGTGGCCGGGTCTTCTAGTATATATATATATAATGACTTAGATTTAGTTTCCAGTATCCGTAAGACATAACATTTTATAAATGCACCATTATTTATAAATACCGCAATTGATAAACAACCCCTCCATCATGAAATATAGAACCTTTCAAGTGTAATAAAAAGTCCTCATCACGCAATATTAAGCCAACTCGAAATAACAATGCTTGCAGTGACACGCGCGCTTTTACCAGACGTTGATTAAAATATGGGCCGACCCCTTCCGTCCCCTTAAACAACACGCATTAAACACAGAGAGGAGATGCGAAATTTCCCCGCGGCGCAAAATACAAATTACTTATCTCGAAGTAAGCCATCTTCCACAAATAACTTGCTTATAATATTAACCAAGAAAAAGCACGGCCATAAATCTGTTGGTAGAGAAGACAACACCGTACAAGGGAGTGTCTTCTTAATTATACATTTATTTTTAACGCGTCTACACGACGTTTTAATTTTTTCTCTCTCTTCATTCATAATATGTCAGAAAAGCGTATTATAAATATTTTCCTGTATACATGGGTTTCGTGAAAGGAAATAAATTGGACGCAAAGCATTATTTATCAGTAATTTATTGACATGTCCGAAGAGATTTGAACTGTTGTTGCTTGTTTCTGTTTTTCGGTTGTATGATATATCAATTTTCGTTTGTTTTAAGGATTGGTATGTTGGTGTATGTGATTTTTTTTTCATCTTAAATTCCTAAAATGTTTATAAAACGTCTAATAAAATTTAATAGAGCTATCTAGATATAATATTCCATTAGATCACCAATGTTTAAAAATGTGGTGGATTGGCATAATAAATATACACAACTATTATAATAAGAAAGTTATGTCTATAGATGAAAATTTGGAAGAAAATTAATCTATTTGATCAAGTACGTATCATTTTAAGGAGCCAGATGGTCGAGTGAATGAAGTTCAGCCATATAGGTTTTTGGTTCGAGCCGCAGGTGCCATGAACGTTTGTAGTGGCTGGGAATCCACTTTTAATCCGTAAGTTCCAGTCTGATATGAATGTAGAGCGTTGTGCGTAGGGTTAACAACCCTACGCTGTAATCCCCCCAGGTAGTCAGTGTGTCATTTTATTTAAATTGTTAATGTTGCTTTTTTATCCCACTTGGTTGTCAACAACATCTAGACCAAGTCCATGAATCCGTGTGGCCTCATGGAAGGAGGGAAGGTGGGGAGCTCCTGTTGTGATGGTGCATGAGCAGGTAGCAGTCTGACTTGGCCCAGTATAGCCGAAGAAGGAGGGCAGCGCCTTCCGGATGGACTTTTAGAGACAATCACCCAGTATTTGCATATCCTATGAGAGAAAATCCTGAAAACTCTCACTAGGTGTCTGACTAGAGAGGCAAGTTGCTGAACATCCCAAACTCCATTGAGACTCCCTCGTTTTTTTTTTTTTTTTTTTTTGAAACAGTGTCTACAACAAAGCAGACATCGAACATTGAACTTCAGTACTAATGTTCACCAGCGGCCCCCGTTGCCTTTGAACCACGAGTCGGGCAATTTAATATAGTCAACATATATGCGACGGTCTACACTGAAGTGACAAAAGTCATGGGATACCTCTTAATATCGTGTCGGCCCTCCTTTCGCCCGGCGAAATGCAGCAACTCGACTTGGCATGGACTCAACAAGTCGTTGGAAGTCTTCTGCAGGAATATTGAGTCATGCTGTCTCGATAGACGTCCATAATTGTGAAAGCGTTGATGGTGCAGGATTTTGGGCACGAACAGACCTCTCGATGATGTCCCATAAATGCTCGATGGGATTCATGTCGGGCGATCTAGGGGCCAAATCATTCGTTAGAATTGTCCAGAATGTTCTTCAAACCAATCGCGAACAGTTGTGGCCCGGTGACATGGCGCATTGTCATCCATAAAAATCCCATCGTTGTTTGGGTACATGAAGTCCATGAATGGCTGCAAGTGATCTCCAAGTAGCTGAACATAAGCATTTCCAGTCAATGTTCGGTCCAGTCGCACCAGAGGACCAAGTCCATGCCATGAAAAAACAGCCCACACCATTACGGAGCCACCATCAGCTTGAACAGTGCCTTGCTGACAGTTTGGGTCCACGGCTTCGTGGGGTCTGTGTCACACTCGAACCCTACCATCAGCTCTTACCAACTGAAATCGTGACTCATCGGACCAGGCCACGGTTTTCCATTCATCTAGGGACCAACCGATATGCTCACGTGCCCACGAGAGTTGCTGCAAGCGATGTCGTTCTGTCAGTAAAGGCACTCAGAGTCGGTCTTCTGCTGGAATAGCCCAAGAAAGCCAAATTTCTCAGCACATTTCTAACAGACAAGTCCCATGTACGTCCCACATTGATTTCTGCGGTTATTTGACGCAGTGTTGCTTTTCTGTTAGAATTTACGACTCTTTGCAGACGTCGCCGGTCTCGGTCGTTAAGTGCAGGCGGTCGACCACTGCGCTGTCCATGGTGGGATGTTATGCCTGAAATTTCATACTCTCGGCACACTCTTGACACAGTGGATCTGGGAATGTTGAATTCCCTAACGATTTCCGAAATGGCATGACCCATGCGTCTAGCTCCAACTAACATTCCGCTTTCAAAGTCTGTTAATTCCCGTCGTGCGGTCATCATGTCAAAACCTCTTCACATGAATAACTTGAACAGAAATGAAAGCTCTTCGAAAGCACTGCGTATTTGCTTATACCTGTTCTACGCGATGCTACTGCCATCTGAAAATTTGCATATTGCTATCCCGTGACTTTTGTCACTTCAGTGTATATAGTGATATATTTGATAGTTGGATTCGGACCAGAAGTCTGTGGTACCAAAGGTCAGAGTGTTGGCCAATTATCTTTCAGGCTAGATCAGGCTAAAGAAAAGATTAGATCTCTAACTATCAGGAAGCTTTATGATCTAGTTCATAAAAGTTCAGACATATAAATTTATTTTCTCTAAATAATAACTGTGCATTTGGTCAGAATCAATAACGAGCAACCCGTTTGTAACATACTCAGTGACAAATTAAATCACCAAAAGATTGCACGGCTACAATAGCGTGCATATATTTATCAGATATCAATGAAGTTTTGGAAACACGAACCAAAAAACACATATTAAATTATGTGTGTTAATGAATTGTATTTCAAATCTGTTATCATTTCCTTTTACAGAAAAATCATTATTAATTAAAAACTATCAATACATCTCATACCCATTGCTATTTAAATAGTACTGCATGCTAAAAATAATTGAAAAAACGATTACTTATATTATCGCATTCATACACAAAATAAACTCGTTTAAACAAATTGATTACATCCTACTATCAAATTCAATTATTATGTATAAGACAAAACAATTCTCTAATTTTATAAAATATTCTCACTGAAAAACACATTTACGATAGTAATTATAATTTTTTTTAAGTTGTAAAATAATCAAATAAAAATTCACTTCCAAAGGGGTTATAGGCTAATCTAATTTACCGAGTATAATGTCAATTTAAAGCACATTTTCAGTTCATTATCGAAGCAAAAAGTGAAAAAAAAATTAATTTTCATTTTTATTTCTATCAACTATAAAAGCGTAATTTACCAGGATACTTTTTGAATAAATTCGTAATCGTCTATTTTTAAGTAAAGAACCGCTATTGTTTTGATTAAAATAATAAAGAAGAAATTATGAATAAGAAGGAAGTTCTTAGCGGAAAGCGGCAATATTAGGTTTGAATGTTACCCCCTTTGAATGAAATATTTAAGGAAGAAAATGGTTCATGGTAAGTTGCGCATTTGCATTTAAATGGGATCTAGACTCCTATGCTGGAGTATTACCGTGAAATGAAAGGAACTAAGTGGATTTTTAAACGCGTCAAAAAGTATTTATTTATTTATTTTTTTTTTTGAGAGAAATGAAAAATTATGGATTTAAGTTTATTATTATAGCATAGTTGTTTGCACAGTAACTTTAAAGGCTTAGCTACTTTTTAAGTTTGGATCCTAGTATTTTGAACAAAAGACATTATTATGTGAAGGAAGTAATGCCTAATTATTGTACAGTTAGATGCGTTTTCTATGTTAGTTTTTGCTAGGCAATTGCGCTTTATACTTTTATTTTATAAGTATTCGTATTTTCTGTGGCTTTATTCTGAATTACGTTGGCTGTTAATTTTCTCTTAATCTTGTTTTGGTCGCTCTACGGTCATTTTTACGCATACTTTAGACTAATTAGACCAGGACCTACAGTTTAACGTGGATTTCGAATTAATAACAAACAACCGTGCCACCGCCGGGATTCGGACCTCAAGCCTGAGGTACCAAATGCCAGAGCGCTAGTCAATTTGCCATCGGGCCGTCCACTAGTGAAGAAGAAGAAATTTTCAGATCTCTAACCATCAGGATGCTTTTTTGAGCTAGTAATCTTTTAGTCAGAAATTAAATCACGAAAAGTTGGCTAAGGCAATAATTGAATGCATATATATCAGATGTCAATGATATTTTGGAAACATGAACCAATAAAAGTGTATTAATTAAATATTCATGTTAGTTAATTGTATTTAATATAAATTTTACATTTCTCTTAGCTTAACATTATTTTACAGATAATTTATAATTGATTAAAAACTATAAATACATCTCGTACCACTGCTCATTTATAATAATACTGCATGTTAAAAAATAAATAAAAGAATAATTAATTAATTTTCACATTCACGCCCAAAATAAACTCATTTAAATAAATTGATTATATCCTACTAATAAATTTAATTATTGCATATAAGACAAAATAATTTTTCTAATTTTATAAAATATGCTCACGGCAAACACATTTGGGATAATAATTTTTATTTCTTTAAAACTTGTAAAATAATCAAATAAAAATTCAGTTCCAAAGGGGTTATAGGCTAATCTAATTTACCGAGTATAATGTCGATTTAAAGCAAATTTTCAGCTCATTATCGAAGTAAAAAGAGAAAAATAATTACCTTTTTTTTTTTTTTTTTCATTTTTATTAAACTATAAAAGCGTAATTTACCACGATAGTTTTTGAATAAATTCGTAATCGTCTATTCTTAAGAGAAGCAGTAAAGACCCCGCTATTGTTTTGATTAAAATAATAAAGAAGAAATTATGAATAAAGAAGGAAGTTCTTAGCGAGAGAACGGCAGTATTAGGTTTGAATGTTGCCTTTTGAATGAAATATTTTCCGAGAAAATGGTACATGGTAGGTTGCGCATTTGCATTTAAATAGGATCTATGCTTCTGTGCTGGAGTATTACCGTGAAATGAAAGGAACTAAGTGGATTTTTGAAGGCGCCAAAAAGTATTTTAGGGTTTATTTTCCATTGAAATGAAAAAAATTATGGATTTAAGTTTATTATTATAGCATAGTTGTTTGCATAATTGCTGGGTAACGAAATTCGCTGAAGGCTTAGAATCTTTTTTAAATTTTTAACCTATTATTTTGTACAAAAGGAGATTATTATAAAAGTAAGTATTGCCTAATTATTTTACAGTTAGATGTGTTTTCTACTCATGTATGTTCATATTTAATAGAGAATTGTGCTTTACGTTAATGAGTAGTTGTAATATCTGTGCTTTTATTCAGTATTGTGTTGCCTGTTAATTTTGTCCTAATCCTGGTTTTGTTTGTCGTTCTAAGGTAATTTTGTACACGATTTAAGCTAATTAGACCAGGATCTACAGTTTAACGTGGATTTCGAACCACTAAGCCACCGCCAGGATTCGAAAGTCAAGCCTGATGTGCTAAAGACCAGAGCCCTAGCCAATTGACCATCAGGCCGCTCACCAATGAAGAAGAAAAAAGGTCAGATCTCTAACCACCAGGAATATTTATGCTATAGTAATCGCTTAGTGACAAATTAAATCACTAAAATTTCGTCAAGACAACCATTGTGTGCATATATTTATTAATTGTCAATGATGTTTTGGCAATATGAATCAATAAAAGAGTGTTAATTAAATTATATTTGTTAGTTAATTGTATTTAAAATCTGTTTACTTTTCACTCAGCTTAAAAGTTTTTACAGAAAAGTCATTGTTGATTAAAAACTATGAATACATCTCATATCCATTGCTGATTTAAACAATGCTGCGTGTTAAGAAATAAACAAAACAAACAAACAAGAAAACAATTTTTTTTTCATCCCCGCCGAAAATAAACTCATTCAAATAAATTGATTATATCCTACTACCAAATTTAATTATTGTGCATAAGGCAGAATAATTTTCTAATTTTATAAAATATTTTCACGGCAAAACGCATTTACGATACTAATTTATTTTTTTTAAAGTTGTAAAATAATCAAATAAAAATTTAGTTCCAAAGGGGTTATAGGTTAATCTAATTTACCGAGTATAATGTAGATTTAAAGCAAATTTTCAGCTCATTATCGAAGCAAAAGGAGAAAAAAAATTACTTTTTTTTAAATTTCTATCCAACTATAAAAGCGTAATTCGCCAGGATACTTTTTGAATAAATTTGTAATCGTCTATTCTTAAGCGAAAGCAGTAAAGAACCGCTATTGTTTTGATTAAAATAATAAAGAAGAAATTATGAATAAAGAACAAAGTTCTTAGCGGAAAGCGGCAGTATTAGGTTTGAATGTTGCCTTTCGAATGAAATATTTTCGTAGAAAATGGTTCAGGGTAGGTTGCGCATTTGCATTTAAATGGGATCTGTGCTTTTATGCTGGAGTATTACTGTGAAATGAAAGAAACTAAGTGGATTTTTTAAACGCGTCAAAAAGTATTTTAGGGCCCTTTTTTTGATAGAAATGAAAAAATTGTGGATTTAAGTTTATTGTTATAGCATAGTTGTTTCCATAACTGTTGGGTAACAAAATTGGCTAAAGGCTTAGCTTAGAGATTATTATACGAAAGGAGTAATGCCTAATTATTTTACAGTTAAATGTGTTTTACTTAAAAAATTTAGTATTGTCTATTAAATATAAAATTATGTTTATATTTAATAGACAATTGTGCTTAATGTTTTTGTTTTATAACTAGTTGTATTTTTGTGATATTATTCAGAATTTAGTTGTCTGTTAATTTTGTCTATCTTGATTTAGTTTGACCATCATTTGGTGCACACTTTAAGATAATTAGACTGGCACCTACAGCTTAACGTAAAAATTATACGCAATTTTTTAAAATTAAATAACGTTTTTCAAAAATAACAACATACAAAAAATATTAAAAAATTTAAGATTTGTAAAATACACAAATATCAAAATTTTCATACAATAGGTGAACTATTATAGGTGAAAATATAATGTTAAAACTATTCTAAAAAAAAAATAAAAAAACATTTTAAAATGATAAATTTAAATAGCACAGACGATCCAATCTGTGGACTATATTAAATTTACGCTTATAAAAAATGAAATAAAAAAAAATCTTAGAATAATTTGAAGCGTTTCTTTTACTAACAACAATATTAAATATGGTAAAAAAAAAATAATACAAAATTAATTATACAAAAAAAAATTATTTAATAGATTTTAATATAAAACAATTAAAACAATTAATATATTTTAATAAAAATTACATGCATAATTTTTAAAAATAAATACTGTCTTTCAAAAATAACAACATACAATAAATCAGCTGACTTTCACCATTTCCCCAAAAAATAAATCAGGAAAAAATTTTGTCAAGAAAGTTAACTAAGAAAGCCCTATTGAAAAAGGGGGTAAAAAAAAAATACGGCAGAAAGTCTACAAAATTAGCTCAACGGGCAGCATGAAACAGAGCAAATATTTATCGCCCTTAATTAAGAACTGCGTCAGCTTTATCGAAAACTGTGTTACAAAATTCCCCGAGATCCCCGAGGCGCTTGCGACTGGTCCGTCTTTTTAAGAAAAGTCGGATCCAAATACGAGGAAGAAACCCCAAAACTTTCTAAAATGTCTTCTACAAAGATGTTTCTTTTAAGTAAACATCACAGTTTAATGCTTCAGGTGGTGAATGCTCTTTTCAGCCAACTTCTGGTTGCATATGTAATGGATTTATTTAAGGTTGTCACTGGCAGATCTGTGGGTTGTCTTTTCTACTTAGTATAATCTTGAAAAAGAAATAATGTGTGCTTAAAATATGTACTTGTAGTTCTTCAATCGTAAGGAATTTAGTTCAAGGAAAATGCTTTAAGTACTAATGCTTAAAATTAATGAATATGCTTTAAATTAGTTAATAATTACTTATGTTTTAAAAAATTTTCCAATAATTCTTATTATTTTATCTTGTCCAGTATGAATATATTTAGTTATTTTTACATATTAGCATCTCTTGAAAAATGAAGCAGTTTAGTTGAAATTTTCATTACACAAATACAGCTATAGGAAAATAGTAAAAACAATTTCCTTGGAAAAATATATATAAAAAAATTTTTTAATGTGCAAAATACATAAATAATCAAATTTTCATTCACTACAATGCAATTATTATAGTCTAATAAGTAGTTAATAAATTAACTATTTAAATAGCCACCATATCAAAAATATTCGAAATTAAATATATTTTAAAATGTTCGTACTATAACCGTGTTTCTTATGCTCTCTAGTAAAAACGTCCCTTTTGGCGTTGAGGAGAAATGGCCGAGAGGGAATATATTTAACGCAATTCTGCGTATTAGTTGGCCTACAGACTGACACCCGGAGAGGAAGTATATTTCGCGCATCCCGCTCAAACCTAAGTATCGGGTTTTCGGATTAGAAGTGGAAGCCTTCCATGAATCTATAACTATATGTCATTAAATGTGCTAAATATTGTATGCCTCTAATTGTATGAGTGTGGTTTATGTGCTTGTTTAAATAAAGAGCAAATATTTATCGCCTTTAAGTATCTCAACACAACTGCACCCACTTACAATATGGTTGCCCAACCAGCACACTACAAAACTCATTTTAAATAATTCAAAATAAATTCAATTTATAATAAATTCAAGTTTTCCAAATAAGTAATATAATCTGTAATATATCAATATCAAAAAACGATTTCATAATATTAAAAAATATCGTATTTTTTTGAATAGGTTTTTATTTTTTAATTATCTAAAGGAAATTTTATTTGTCTTCTGGCATAAAAAAAACAAACACCAGGATAATAATAGAAAATAAAATTAAAAATAAATTGAAATTTAAATATATTTGGTAAGAAAAAAAGAACAGAAATTTTTCATTTCATTAAAGCAATCAAAATAATTTTATTGCAAACGAACATCTTTTTACGCATTGAATACATACAAAATGAAATTTTTATTCCCGAAAATCAGGTTTTTATTTATTTTTTTTTTTTTCATATGCATTAAGATAAATCATCATAATTCTTTTTTAATTTTAATGAAGTATTTTAGCAGTTTTATTTATGCAGTTTTTTTTATTCAATAGTTTTTAACTTTCCTTTAATGAAGAAATGAACATTTCATGCAAACATTTTCAATCTTTATTAATTGCCATTCTTTGTTTTCTATACAATTCAGATTTGACCTATAGTTATTTTTTAAATTATATGTATTTCTATAATTTAAATAGTTTTGAGTGTTATAATTTGCTTAATGTTCTGATTTTTATGTTCTGTATAATTACAAAAATTGGAACATTCTCTTTAATGACATTGTAATTATCCTAGAAATTATAATTCATTGTAAAAATTATTTATTAATTTTTTTGAGATTATGAATTTGATTAAAAATTTTTGATTAAATCAAATATTCCGCATCCTTTATGAATAAAGAAAATTAATTATTGTATATATATATATATTATTTTCAAAAAAAGTTATATTCTGTCGAATATTCTCTCTAAATTTATTATTTCACTCCAAAAATGTGTAGTAAAAATTGCAAACATAATGCTTTCATTATTTTTTCAATTAATTAAACCACACATATAGAATTAGAGACATGCCATATTTATCACATTTAAAAACATATAATTATTGATTTTATTTACGTGGAAGGACTGAATTAAAGACATGTTATTTACCACATTTAAAGACATATAATTATTGAAAACCGAAGCCGAAAAACGACGGCTATGCGCAGCTTGCGCGAAATAAACATCTTTTCTGGGCGAGAGTCTGTAGGGCAACTAATGCATGGTATGCGCTAAATATATTTCCTATTGGGACGAGAGACTATAAACTAAATGTTTCTCAGCGAAAGCGCTGGTTGTGCTGTACTTCCTCTCAGGTGAGTCTCGATGTCCCTAAACGCTTCTTGTCAGTGTGTTGGAGGAACCATGTTCCAACACTTATATTCTGAAATGAATTGAAAACAAACTGAATGTGAAAAATATTTGGAATACTTTGATAATTGCTTAGTTTAGCTAATTTATATCATTCAAGGTGAGTTATTTTAAATATCAACCTTTTAATTCTGTATAGAAAATATTATAATTATGTTAATAACTGTAATAATATTATAATTATATCAATTAGCTGATGGCTTTGTTGTAGACACTTTTTCAAAAAAATTACTCGATATCGTTTGTGATGATCAACATCATGTCTCGTTAGTCAGACAACTTGGTGGGAATTTTTCGGAATTTTTCCTAAATGCCCCATAAATCTCCCCTCTTCAGCGTCACGGAGCCAAGTCAAACTTCTACCTACGGGTGCTACATCTCAACAGAAGCTGCCCCCTTTCCTTCCATTCTTTCATGAGAATACACGGGCTCATGGACTTGGTCTAGATGTTGCTGCCGATTTAGGGAATTAAGGAATAACGACACGTTTTGTATGAAAATTTTTACATTGGACATCATGTTACTTTTTTGTGGCAGCATATATATATCACTTTTACATCAATGCATCTCACTAATTGTATGTTCTATTCAAGTCCCAAAAAGATCTCGTTATTTTAATATCTTAAAACTGAAATCCGCAAAACTACATTGCAACTTCTAACTGAATTCTACGACTCTTATTGTCTAAAGTTAAATACTCTGATTTCTGAGGAAGATAATGTTGTTTCTTGCTTTAATATCAGAATCAACGATGGACTTATTTCGTTCAATTTCAAAAAAATCTCTCATTTTTCTGCCTCGTACGAACCCATTTGTGCCTAGCTTATTCCCGAAAATTGGCGCCATTACGTTGGGCCGTAAAACGGTTCAAGGAAAAGGTACTGTTCCGACAGCTGCAGCGAATAGCCGACCCCAGCTGATAGATGGTTACATATCTGCTGATAAGTTGGGAAATAACTCCTCCGAGTAGTGGTCACTGAAAGGTAAGCGAAAAACAAAGAACGAAATCGAAAAGAATAAAAAAGAAAAAGAAAAGAAAGCTGTCCTCAGAAAACCTCCGGAATGAAAACGTATACATCCAACGCTCATTTATATTAGAATGGGACGTAAGGTTTAAGTGGATTTCGAACCACTACAAAACATCCATGGTACCTCCGGGTCGAACTCAGGAAGCTTGTGACAGAGCGCAAAGCTCTAGTAATACATATATACGTATAAGGAAGTACGATATACATTACTAGCGCTTTGGTACTTGGCATCACAGGTTGAGGGTTCGAGTTCCGGTGGTCCAATGATGTTTGTAGTGGTTGAATCCACTTTAAATCGTAGATCCCGGTTTAATATTGCTATATATATATATATATATTTTATTAGATAGATTATTATTAGATAAATTAGATATATAGTTATAGAGTTATATTAGATAGATATATTAGACAGATAGTTAAGGGGAACTCGATCTGCCGTGTTAAATTGAAGTACGGTTGTCAGTTCTACATCCAAAGCTCAACAGTCATATTAGACAGCGACATATGGTTTAAAGGGAATTCCGAACCATTACAAACGTCCATGGTACCTCCGGGACTCAATTCAGAAGCATGTGACACCGAGCACAAAGTTCTATTGATACATATATATAAGGAAGGATATATATATTTCTAGATATATATTACTATTATATACATTACTTGCGCTTTAGATACTTGGTATCACAGACTGCGGGCTCGAGTTTCGGTGGTCCAAGGATATTTGAAGTGGTTGGAATCCACTTTAAAACTGTAGTTTTCGGTCTAATATTACTATATATATATATATATATATATAATTTTAAATCTACTAAACTGCATAGCGGCTTCTAATTGAATACTGCAATTTTTTATTTTTTAAAAGTTAAATACTGTGATATCTTAGGAAGATAATGGGGTTTCTTTATAAACCTTCGTTTCTTTGTCTAAATCTTGTCTATTTTTTCTAAATATTTGTTGTTTCTAATAAAGTGTTTCTAATCTTTAATAACAGAATCAACGATGGACTTATTTTCTTTCGATTTCAAAAAAGAATTTCTCGTTTTTCTGCCTCATAGGAACCCATTTGTGCCTAAAATTGGCGCCATTATGTTCGGCCGTAAAAACGGTTCAGATAAAAGGTTCAGTTCCAACAGCTGTAGCAAATAGCCAACCCCAGCTGATAGATGGTTACATATCTGCTGATAAGTTGGGAAATAACTCCTCAGAGTAGTGGTCACTGAAAGGTAAGCGAAAAACAAAAGAACAAAATCGAACAAAAAGAATAAAAATCGCCAAGAAGTAAAAAAGAAAAGAAAGCTGTCTTCAGAAAAACCTCTGAATGAAAACGTTTCATAGTCAGAAATGAGAACAAACAATGAAAGGTCTTCCAGGGAACTCGATCTGCCGTGTTAAATTGCGACTAGTCACGGAGATGTTCCTACCGGAGTCAACGAAATGACCATCATTATAAAAACGCACAATGTCAAAACGAAAAGAAAGTATCACAAGAACACTTTTGGGAAAGAAGAAAAGAAGATGAATAATGAGGGAGAAGAAAAAAAAAAAAAAAAAAAAGAGTTCGTATCCTTAGAATTTTTATTCCGTTTGGATTCAGCGTTCACTGGCCATGTTCTGAGAAATAAATAGAAATCTAAATAAAAGAATGAGTATAACATCCGAACATTATTTCTTTTAATTTCAGTTTTGGGATAGTTATTAGAGGCGTTTATCTTAACTTAGAATTATTCAATTGTTTTTAGAAAACATGAGACCATTTTTTCATTAGGTACAAGTAAACGTTGTATGAGAAATTGCTAATTTAATATCTATAATTAGATAATGAAAAAATTAATTCTTTACTTTGAAAATTATTATGTATGTTATTAAGGAAAAGGGTAACAGGGATATTATGCTGAATTGTATCAGAATTATTAATAAGAAGAATTATCAGAATTATTATTATGTGGAATTATTATGAATGCAGGACGGATTAGGTTAAAATCATTGGTAGCATGTTGTATTAAATATTTACTGAAATTAGAGACTTCAGGGTGACTTGATAATGTGTAAAGCATTTTTGAATCAATTGCCAGAATACCTGGAATTTTCCAGATTTCTCTTATGTTTCCCAAAAGGGGGATAGAGTGACTACCTGGGAGGCATTGCCCTGTCCTAATCATCCGTTGGTAGTTTAGTTGTGACATGCATAAGAGGCATATATGTATTTATAACAATATACTAATATGTATATATCTTTTGCGCTCAGTACCACAGGTTTTGGTTTCGTGTCCCGGCGGTGCCATGGATGTTTGTAGTGGTTCAGATCCGACTTTAAATCGTAGGTCCCAGTCTGATATGGCTATAGGGTGTTGGTTGTAGGGCTGACAACCCTACCTGTAAAAAAGAAAATATCTCCTGTTCCAGAAATCTGCTAGTAGTCAGACAGACTTGGCCCACATGGAGCTGTTGCGCCGCTGATAATGATATGTATGTAATATACATATATAAATATGTGTGTGTGTGTAACAATTTGAACAATTTATTGATTTTTATTAAATTGACACTAAGCGTTGACACTGAGCCACGAGTCGGGCAAATTGATACATAGTATACTGAACCTATACTTGTCTAGTTAAATATTATTTGTATGATGTGTGTTAAATAACGTATATTTATTATTTATCATTAAATTTATTATGGATATTATTATTGATTTATTACACAATCTGATAAAATATTAAATTTTTATTAATTTAAAGTTATACTTGCTATAAATGAATATTATGTGAAGAATTTTCCACTAGCACTGTTGAGCAAGTATTTCTGAAAAAGAAAAACGATATTTTATTTT